>JAUKNK010000323.1:472500-585000 GCA_030765055.1 Mantis religiosa | reverse complement strand
CGGTAGGCAGGTGCTCTACCGACTGAGCTACGGGGCCAGCTAAGGGAATCTTAAGCTGGTGCTTCACACTCAAATGCAAGTAATGTAATGCCCGCCTCCGTAGCGTAGATGGTAGCGTGTATGCCTCACGTTCAAGAGGTCCCGAGTTCCAATCTCAGTTAGGGTGAGTCACCTGTATAAGGCTTTTTCCGGGGTTTTCCCTTATCCTGAGAGACCAATGTCAGGTAACTCTGAGCTCATGGACCCCGGACATTGCATTCATCGTCCTATATGACTTAACGTTGGAGGACGTAAATTAAAAAGGTAATGCAATTAAAAACCGAAGCAATCTTTAAGAAGAGCTCATCATTAAGACTTGCTCTGATGAGTGAAATACATGAACCAAGCGGGCTGGATCAGGCACTAATATTGTACAATCGCTATTCTGCTGTCCTGGGGTTGATTCTCGTGGCGAAATTTGTGGTCTCTCGGTTTTACTTTTGTGGATTTTCTTGGGTTGCTAGTAGAAATTTTGGGAGGCTCATCAAATTCTCTGAACTTTTGTCCATCTATATGATCTCAGTATTCTTCTGGTTGACTGTTTCCGGGCTTTAACTGTCTGTAGTTCTGTGTCCTTGCACTGATTGGCATGGGAAAAGGATGCCTTGTGGATTGGGGCGACATATGGGTCCCAAAGGCCAATATGGATGTGAGCTCGCAGGGGCATGCTGTATGAGCTGACATCGGGGAGTCTGTTTCTAAAACTGCCCTCCGCTCTTTTGACTCCTAGTTCCGGCCACAATTCTTCAGGGGTAAGGACACAGAAAGTCTTCTATAAGGCCGGGTGCTAAGTTTCCCCTCCAAAATTTGTATAGGTATCTCCTACAATAGTTTTCAAATGCATAACAAATTACAATTTTACAAAATTCTTATTTTTTTGTATTAACTGACAATTACAGCCTGCATGTCTTATAGACGTCTGAAGCCTCATTCACAATGAAAGCTAAGTAAAGGTGCAATTCGTTTTCGACAAGTTATTTAATAAAAGTATTCAAATAGTCAGGTAACGCTGAAGATTACTAAGTGAAACTTTTGTATTCGCATTGTGAGCTTCGTGGAAAAATTTGACAATAATTTCTTCGTGTATTAGCAGCTTCTAAAAGCACATGATCGCAATGCGTAGTATTGTGCCATTTACCGTACGTCATGATGGTCTTTCATTTGGCTGTGACACATTGCCAGGCATTCTTATTCTATTCATTTATAAATACGTGAAGAATATATCTGTTGGTTGTTAATAGGGCCTGCTAGTTTTTGACCTAACAATTCTCTAAAAGTGAGCTATACGCTGCGCTTAAAATATAAAAGAAAATGCACATAAAATGTAAAAAAATGACCTAACAAAAATTAAAAATTTCTTTCATAATAATAAATTAATAACTGTCAAAGTCAAATAATGAATATATGGTTCGAATAACCAGATTTTAAATGTAACCTTCTTAGTAATCAATGCAATTATTGCTACTAAATAATACATAAATTCAAAATTAATCAGGTCATTTACAATTTTATAAAATATGAAAAAATAAGTTACTGTACCTATTAGACCAAACATACCCTACTTAACGTTGTAGTACATCACCATGGTCATATTCAAGTTATAAAAATTAAAGGAATGGCGATTGTCAGATAAAAGTGTTTTATATAACATGTTTGTAGGTAACTTTTATGCAAATTTGATTCATCTGGAATTGTATGACCAGTGTGATATTCAAGAAATCTAGTAATTTGGACTTACTTTTTTCCTAGTGGCATATTGGTATTAACAAACACTTCACATAATTCTTCATAAAAGGAAGAGCCCGCCTTGGTAGCGTGGTGGTAGCATGTCTGCCTCACGTTCAAGGAGTCCCGAGTTCGAATCTCGGTCAGGGTGAGTTACCTGGAGGAGGTTTATTCCGGGATATTCCCTTATTCTGCAAGACGAATGTCAGGTAACTCTAAGCTCTATGGATCCCGGACTCATTTGAGCATCATTTCATCCATTCCATTCATCGTCCGATATGACATAACTTTGGAGGACGTAAATTACAAAAAATAATAATAAATAAAAAAATAAAAGGAAGATCACTTGTTACTTGAAGTCGAAGCCGTTAACAGTAACTGAGACGCTTGTCCTTTTTTCACATTTTGAAGAGCTCGCAAATGTTTTTCCCGCACAATATGTTGTACGGTGAACCGTTCGTCTGCAGCGACTTTAATTTCGTACACTTTATAGAACAATACAGTTCCATCAGTAGAGAATATGTTTTCGCCAAACTCTGAAACACACTGTTTCAAACAGGTCGCAGTTGACTATTTTTGTTTCGGCAGTTGAATTCCACAACATTGTACACTTCACAAACTACTCTCCTTACTGCTACAGTTCCAGCCCCTGAAGTACTGACTGATCCGATCCACAGATATTGCATGATGTAATCGGCGATTCCTCGAATTGATGCATCATAATTTCACCTGCACTGTTAGGACGCTGACCTGTGTTAATTACATGTTTACAACACTTAAAAATTTACTATTTCATAAAGGATTATGATGTAAGTGAACTTTTAATCACAGATTATTTTCAAATCCCCGAAAAGGCCATGGGCCAGGGTCAGGTCAACCACGGGAATCAAACCCGGGCCTCCCGAATGCGGGCTACAGATAAAAATGCTCAATAAATTTGTAAAGAAGAAAGAAAATAACCGGAAAATGCATCTAAATGTTGAAAAAGTGACTTTATTGTAAAAATGTGGAAAAATCCATTTTGATGACCTATAGAAACCATATATACGAGGCATGCTTTTTAAGTCAGCACCGTTTTGCGATTCTGCTGCCGCAGCGCTACGGACGGCGTTCCGCGCATGCGCGCTGGTTACCTACATCTCTTGTCTACGCACTGACGCCATTACAGTCTGATTCTTCATTGTATATGTTGGTTACTGAGTGTTTAAGATGCCTGCGACAATCGTCAGCCCCGTCGATTGTAAAGTACGGGCTGTTATACGATTTCTTAGTGTTAAAGGCGTAAAACCGATCGAAATTCATCGTGAGATCTGTGAAGTTTACGGAAAAAACATTATGAGTGATGGAATGGTAAGGAAGTGGGTGAGAGCATTTTAAGATATCCGCACAAATGTGCATGAGGAAGAACGGAGTGGGCGACCTTCGGTCGTTACTGATGATTTTTTGCAGAAAGTGGACGAAAAGGTGAGAGAAAACAGATGCTTCACAATTCCATCATAGTGCGGCTATTTTTCTCAATATTCTCGTAGTATTTTGTATCGCATTGTGGCCGAGAACTTGAAGTACTGGAAATTGTGTTCAAGTTGGGTTCCGAAAATGTTGACGGATTTGCACAAAACCCAACGTTTAGGCAGTGCATTAACCTTGCTTGAGCGGTACCACAATGACGGTGAAGATTTCTTAAACCAAATGCTTACTGGTAACGAAACATGGGTGGCCTACGTCACACCAGAACCGAAACAACAATCTAGGGACTGGCGACATTCATCAGCACCCACAAAAGTGAAGTTTAAGCAAACAATTTCTGCCCTGAAAATCATGTGCACAGTTTTTTGGGACAGAAAAGGAGAATTGCTAGTGGAGTTTCTACCTCGTAATGAGACAGTCAATGCAGCGCCTTATTGTGAGACTTGAACAATCTGCGCCGTGCAATCCATAACAAAAGCCATGGCAAGTTGAGTAAGGGATTTGTTGCATGACAATACCCGTCCACATGTGGCTAATCGGACTAAAGATATCATCAAATCTTTTCAATGGGAAACTCTAGATCATCCTCTATACAGCCCTGATATGGCGCCCAGCGACTACCATTTGTTCCTGCACTTGAAGAAACATTTGGACGGTCAGCATCTTCAAGACGATAACGAAGTCAAAACAGTTGTGATACAGTGGTTAACACGTCGGCGGCAGAATTTTATGAGGAGGGTATTCAAAAACTGGTGCCACGTTATGAAAAGTGCCTCAATATTCACGTAACTTATGTGGAAAAGTAGACATATGTACAGGCTTTCATGTAAAAATAAAATTATTGCGATATCTATGCACGTCTTTTTTAATTCCAAAACGGTACTGACTTATAAAACATGCCTCGTATCTAACGAATTTGTTCCAGATAGCACTTAGTTTCCAATAAGCATCGTCTATGGATATTCAGAAAAAAAGATGAATTTTCATCAAAATCCGGGCCCTAGTTATTAAGTAGCTTGAATCTTGCAGCACGCTAGGAAGATTTCCGGATGCAAATTTCGGATAAGCAAACAGGCTTAGGATTTTGCGTTACAAAAGCTGACTATGCTCACTATGAACGGTCATAACTAGGCATCGGATTTATATTGTGACCTTGTGGGCTCGTGAAATGAAAAGTCCAATTACACAAACTCAACAATGTTCTTTATTTCCACCGACTTACAGTTGAACACTTGCCAATTACACAAAATTACGTAATTGCACACAATTACGATTCACCAGTTCGTCCGTTACCGTTCAGATGCAGGTACACAATTACGTAAAGTCTTCCGTTGCACAGTCTTCTCGTTCATTAACACGGCGCTCCTTCGCTAGCACGTCAAACACTGACTAACTGTCTGACTCACTCCTCTTGAAAGCAGGTCGATCTGGAAGGGTCTAGATTAGATGAAATATCCCGTAAGTTCGAGAACACAGGTGGAACAGAAAGAGACGGCGCAGTGATGTTTTTTCTCCCAGCCACACCCTGTCACCACTATAAGACAAACGAGGGGGGGGGCGTGGCTAAGACCGACCTCCCCTGCTTGTCCGCTCTTAGCTGGTTCTATAGGGTGTTCCAACGCACGGGTGACACTGCTCCCTCCTCAAAGCTGGTCGTCCCAAAAAGCACCATCGTAGCGTGCCAGGCGATCCAGGTGTACCACCAACATCTTCCCTCAGGGAACCTTCTGGATGCGGTTTACCACGTCGTTAACCCTCTTCACCACCCGGTACGGTCCTTGCCATGGCTGCTGGAGCTTCGGGCAGCGTCCCTTGGTCCGGGTAGGACGGTACAACCAGACCAGGTCACCTTGCTCGAACCCTTGGCTGTTGGCTTGCCTGTCATACCTGTTCTTCATGCGGTCGCTCGCCTTCTGGATGTTCTGACGAGCCACCTCGTGCATATCTTGGAGATGGTCCACCAAGTTCTCCACATACTCGGTCGCTGGCTGTTTCGCTTCCGGAGGGCTTGCAAAAGCCAGGTCACAAGGGAGGCTTAACTCTCGGCCGAATATTAAGCTGGGTGGCGTCATCCCAGTTGTGTCGTGTGTAGACGAGCGGTAGGCCAGCAAGAACAGTGGCACCTTGACGTCCCAGTCTCGCTGATGGCTGGCCACCACCTTCCTCAGGTGTTCCTCCAAAGTTTTGATGTATCTTTCGACCATGCCATCCGACTGGGGATGTAGAGGCGTCGTGAGGGTCTTGTTCACCCCAAGCCTTTGTAGTGCCTCCTTCTTTAGGTTGGACTCAAAGTTGGTACCCTGGTCACTGTGTAGATCTAACGGCACCCCAAATCGACAGAACACTTGCTCCACGAGGCAGTCGGTGACTGTCTTTGCCTCTTGGTTTGGGATGGCATACAACTCCGGCCACTTGATGAAGTTTTCCACTACCAACATTAGGTACTTGTTGCCTCGGTCGGAAACTGGGAACGGTCCAGCAATGTCAACGGCGATCCGTTCGAATGGCGCTCCGACGCTGTACTGCTGCATGCGACCCCGGCTCCTAGTCTGGGGGCCACGACTCGCCAAGCACACGTGACACAGACGGCACCATCTCTCAGCATCTGCTCGGAGTCTCAGCCAGTAGTAGCGCTGCCGTAGTTTGTCAATCGTTCGGTTCGCTCCCAGGTGTCCTCCCGAAGTACCGGCGTGCACTTCCTCCAAGACTTCCGGGACCTTACTCCGGGGAAGTACCAACTGTTCTCTCTGCGTCTTCCCATCGGGTGACTCCCATACCCGGAACAGCACGCCCTCTCTGGTCTTCAACGAGTCCCATTGGGTCCAGTACGACTTGTAGGTGGCGCTCCTCGGTGCGATGTCCTCCCAGGTTGGTGTCGTCCCTGCCTCCACTTCCCTCAAGAGTGGCCCCAAGTCTGTGTCCGCCAGCTGCTCCCTTCTCAGGCCTTCGCTATCCCAGCCATCCGCAGACACTGCCGTGACTACTCGGACTGCTGCGGCACGCTCCTTCTCCTCCACTCTTGTACACTGGCCGCACTCTTCTGGACAGGGTCTTCGGGACATGGCGTCAGCGTTACCGTGGCTCTTCCCTCCACGATGTTCCGAGGTGAAGTCATACTCCTGCAGCCTCTGTACCCAACGTGCTGTCTGGCCTTCCAAATTCTTAAAGCTCAATAGCCAGGTTAGGGCGGAATGGTCAGTCCTCAGGTGGAATAGCTGACCGTACAGGTACTTGTGGAAGTGCTCCAATGGCTTTACTACCGCCAGTAACTCCCGTCGGTTGACGCAGTAGTTCTTCTCTGCCTTGGATGGCGTCTTGCTGTAGTAGGCTAGCACCCGCTCATGGCCCTCCTGGATCTGCGATAGGACACCTCCAATGCAATGGTCCCTGGCGTCGGTGTCCACAATGAAGGTGTCACCCACTTGTGGGAAACCCAAAATTGGCTCATTGCAAGGGTTTCCTTCAGGTGCCGTTAAGCGTCTTCGGCGTCCTCCGTCCACACATAAGCCCGGTGTTCCTCTGTCAGGCGGGTGAGGGGTTTGGCGATGTTGGAGAACCCCTTTAGGAATCCCCGGTAATAACTGCACAGCCCCAGGAAATTGCGCAGCTCTTTCTTATCCCTTGGGCGAGGCAATCTCTCACGGCCTTTGTCTTCTCCGGGTCTGTGGCCACTCCGGTTGCTGAGACTATGTGGCCCAAGTAGTTAATTTCCTTGCGGAAGAGCTGGCACTTCTTCGCGTTCAGCTTCAAGTTGGTCGCCTGCAGTCTCTGTAGCACCTTACTCAAATTCTCGAGGTGATCTTCAAAAGTCTTCCCGACGATGATGATGTCGTCCAGGTATAGCAGGCAGGTATCGTAAGTCATCCCTCTCATCACTGACCCCATGAGGCGTCGGAAGGTAGCTGGTGCGTTGCAGAGGCCAAAGGGCATAACCGTGAACTTCCAGAGCTATTGGCCCGTCGAGAATGCGGTCTCCTCCGTGTCTCTCGGGTCTAGAGCTACCTGCCAGTAGCCCGACTTCAGGTCCAGGGTCGAGAACCACTGTGCATCAGCTGGCGTGTCCAGGGTGTCGTCAATCCGGGGTAAGGGAAAACGGTCCTTCCGGGTGACAGCGTTCAGCTTTCTGTAGTCTGCGCAGAAGCGCAGCTCGCCGTTCTTCTTCGTCACCAAGACTACAGGGAAATACCAAGGGCTTTCAGTTTCTTCAATCACTCCCCTGGATCTCTTGTCCTCCAGCATGTCTCTTACCGCCCCTTGCTTCGCCAGCGGAACGCGTCTATGTGGTTGCCGAATAGGCCGGGCATCCCCGGTGTCGATGCGGTGAAGCACTTTGTCCGTGTGGCCGTAGTCACTATCACCTTGGCTGAAGGCGCGCTGATACCGTCTTAGCAGTTGTCGAACCTTCTCCAACTGTTCTGCGGTCAGATGGTCGGCCGCCCTCTCCACTAAGCCTTCTAGCCGGGGCCCCAGGTGTTGCTTCGGCACCGGCTCCTGTGTCTCGTCGATAGCTGTTGCGCTCAATACGGGCTCGCACGTTCCCAACTCCGTCCCGGCCTGGACGTCGTGATCGGCGTCCGTTGGGTTTAGCAGTCTCACTGGCCCCTCCTCCCGGCACGGCAGCAATGCCCTGGCTACACAGAGTCCGTGTACAGGCGTCTTCTGGTCCAGCACCATGTTCCTGGTTCTCTGACCCTCCAGTCGCGCCGGCACCACCACCTCGCTCCTCGCGGGAACAACCACGTCTTCGTCCAAGACGACCCTGCAAATTCCAGGACGCTCTTCGGGTTGACAGAGTATAACCTCTTCTCCGTTAAGCCGCTGGTCCTTCTTGCCGACGTCAACCGTCGCCTCATGGCTCCTGAGGGCATCCAGTCCCAGGATCACCTCCTCAGCCACCTTCGCGACGAACACCTACAGACGCACGGCCCTCCGTCCCAAGTTCAGCTCCAGCAGGGCCTCCTTCTCCACAGGCAAGGTGTCGCCCGATGCCGTAACAAGCTGGTATGGTCGGCTCGGCTTCCTTGTCGGCAAACCCTTCGCCACGTCAGGTCTGATGATGGTCACGGCCGCCCCGGTGTCCACTAGCACGTGGCACGGCTTTCCTCTTACCCAACCGTCCGCGAAGAGGCTGTCATCCATACGCCAGCTAACGGCGCGCAGTGTCACTCCAGGGGATGGTGGTGATGGCGCCGACGTGCCCCTCTCCACGACGGCCCTTACTCGTTTTCCGGCTGCTCTTCCTGTGGTGGGCAGGCTCTCTGCAGGTGTCCGGGCTGTCCACACCCCCAACACAGGCCACTAGGTGTTCGCCGGCGTCCCTCAGCTGGTGTTCTGCCTCCGGCGTAGCGGACACTCCTCGTTCTCGACGTCGGGAGAGATGTTTCTTTGGCCACCTCCGTCCTTAATGCCGCTGTCAGCGCCTCGTGTATGGTTTTATATTCGCCGAGCATTAGGCGCTGACGAATCTCCATGTCCCGTACCCCGTCGACAAAATTGTAGGTGGCTTCCCGGGATACGAACTCCAGTGGCAGATCAACCAAGGCCTTGCTAGCCAGCTGCTCGATCGCTATGGCGAACTCCTTCAGCGTCTCCCCCGGCTGCTGCGAACTTGCCTTTAGCTGGCTGCGGTATGCTGCGGCTAAGCGGTGGTTCCCGAAGCGATTCTCAAGGGCCTCCCAGATGTCCTTGGGCGCCGCCGTTGTCTGCACCGCGTTTAGGACTTCCGCGGCCCGTCCCTGGAGGCTGGCTATTACCTGTGTGGCCTCCTCCTCCGGTGACCTCTGTTGTGCATGGCCACTATGTCGAACTGACGGCGGAAGACCTCAAATGTCGACGCGCCGTCATATTTCGGAGGTTTGACGCGCGGCGATGTTATGTCGCGTCCCGGTGGGTCGGCCTTCAAATCTTCAACCTCCTGCCTACGACGTCCTCCACCATGGCACTCAGGGACTTGGCGCTGTTTTCGGCCTTTCCTTCCAGCTCATTAACGCGTTTCCTTCCAGCTCACTAACGCGGCTCGCGAGGTCTCCGACGCCTTCATCCACTTGGCCGATCCGCTTGCCGAGTCCCGTGACGTCCTCCCTCTCGCCGGCCAACTGTTCCTCGAATTTGGCGGCGAGTGCCTCGTTCGCAACCTTCATTTCTTCCATCTTCTCCCTGAGGTTATCGTTAGCCGCCTTCATTTCTTCCAGCTTTGCGGCCAGGTTGTTATTTGCCGCTTGTTTTTTTTATTGTTAATTCAGCCTTCATTTCTTCCATCTTCCCGGTGATGTTGTCGTTGGCCGTCTTCATTTGTTTCAGTTCCGCGGCCAGGTTGTCATTTGTAGTCTCCAGCTTCGCGGCCAGGCTGTTATATGCCGCTTCTGTTTTTGCAGCGAGGTTTTCATTTGCCGTCTTTATTTCTTTCAGTTCCGCTAAAATCTTTTCTAATGCTGCCTCGATTGTGTTATATCCCACTCCTGACACCAATTGTGACTTTGTGGGCTCGTGAAATGAAAAGTCCAATTACACAAACTCAACAATGTTCTTTATTTCCACCGACTTACAGTTGAACACTTGCCAATTACACAAAATTACGTAATTGCACACAATTACGATTCACCAGTTCGTCCGTTACCGTTCAGATGCAGGTACACAATTACGTAAAGTCTTCCGTTGCACAGTCTTCTCATTCATTTACACGGCGCTCCTTCGCTAGCACATCAAACACCGACTAACTGTCTGACTCACTCCTCTTGCCCGACGTGCTGCTTATATAGGGCCAGCGGGTCGATCTGGAAGGGTCTAGATTAAATGAAATATCCCGTAAGTTCGAGAACACAGGTGGAACAGAAAGAGACGGCGCAGTGATGTTTTTTTCTCCCAGCCACACCCTGTCACCACTATAAGACAAACGAGGGGGGGCGTGGCTAAGGCCGACCTCCCTTGCTTGACCGCTCTCGGCTGGTTCTATAGGGTGTTCCAACGCTCGGGTGACAATATACAGATGCATTGGGTGCATATATTTGCATATTTGAGGTATAGTTGCATGTTTCCTCATTATGGCATGCTTGTGCATATATCAAACGCTTTCCAATACTGCCTCATGATTTATAAATTATTATGTTTTTCAAATGGGAAGAGATCTAGAGTCCAGCTAATCAGATGCCGCATCACACTCAATGTTGCCAGCTTGTTATAATCCCGCTGCTGGAACCGTTACCATGGATTTATCTTTGGTAATAGATATCTCTCAGATAAAGCACTGATTACTCCGCGTGGAGTGAACATATATCTGTCATTTGTGATTCCTGCGAATTCCATTGGCTGAAGTGATGCGTTCATTGGTGCTTAGCACGCATCAGTACCCCTCTCTCCCTCTCTCTTACAAGAATAATCAGTGCGTTATCTGAGATGCTTCTGTTAATAAAGGTAAATCCATGGTAACCGTTCCAACAACGGGACTATACCCCACTTTTATATTTCCCTCTCACTCGCACACTCATACAACATGCAGGTCTGCTTGGCGCAGACGGAAGGGTAAGCAAACTATATTTTACAAACTTTTGCTATGATGCAGTTGCCAAAATCAAAATTGGAAAAATCATTTTCGAAAACTATATATATAATTCAAATACTATAAGTATAGTTTATGAATTATCAGTGTTTGTGATCCAATGAAACTGCCAGTGGCTCATCCATATCGCTGTCAATGTCACCTCCGTTAAGAGACAATTAGTGGTTGTCACTGTCTTCATCGTCTGTGTCTTGCAAATGTATGATTAAAAGTTCCAAAATCTGGTCACGTGTTATTTCTTTCTTAAAATCGTCTTCTTGAAGGTTTTCTGCATGACTTACGCAGTTTTTCCAGTCCTGTAGTGTTACCTTGTCAATTTCTTAGTGAACATGTCGTTTAACGTCCGTCAGTTTAAAAGTATTACATCTGTTTGCAATTCCCCTTTTTATTTGAGCCCACACCAACTCAATTGGATTATGTTGGCAGTGGTAAGGTAGGAGGCCTAATAACTCCTGTCCCATTTCAATTGCAAGTTGATCCAGCTGACACACTTTTCTGTGTTTTAAAACGGAAGTGCTGTTTGCAATAACTCATTTTAGTTTCTGTTTCCGAAAAATGTTTGAGGAACGTGTACATCTTAAAAATAATACTTCGAACCTGACTTCGCAATACCTACCTTTTTGACTCGCCACTAAATTCACTGCAAGAAGCCATTGCATTATTTAACTCTTACTCTACTGTTGTGTAAAGAACAAAGGAATAATATTTACCTGAACTCTCCTGAGTAAATAAACACTTCTTATCCAGAATTCATTCACAAACATAAGCATACAGCATTCCACAGGCTAACAGGAAATGAAGCGTTTGCTCTCTCTGGAATTAAACACCTTAACTTATTCACGATATTTATTTTATCATGCCAGTAGTAGTTTACATTTCAGTTCTGAGTAATTAAGAAAATATGTACATACATACACACCAACCACTTCGAACACCCTGGAGTAAATAGAGATTACGAACCATTCATAAACAAAGATATAATGTGACCAGACACGTTCTGCCAGGACATCAGGGAATTAATTGTTTCCTCTCGCTCGAACTGGCTTATTCAAGGTAATTCTTTTATCACGTCATGTCAAACATTTACACTTCAGTTCTGAGTCATTCCAAATATACGTACCCGCAGACATGCTAACCAATAATGATATTCATACAGTGCTTACGTCGCGAGTTATTGTTATAATACAGGTAATAGTGATTTATTTACTTGTATTAGAAAAACTATTTGAGTTAAAAATATGTGTTTTTCGTGGTTATGTTAGATACATTACTCTCTACCTTCCACATGGATCACTTTTGGCAAAATCTTAATTTTCTCTTAGCGGGAGTAGTATTTCATACAGATTGATTAGTTTGGCGCTCCTCACACACCACTTAGCGGGAATGCAATACGACAACACCACAGGACTCCGATTGGTTGCTCACCTAGTAGTGCTCAAGGACTAACACCTTATCGTTTGAAACACACAAAAATACTAATATAATTAATATCGTCTAATTTCTATAATATAAGTAACATACCCCTCTCATACAAGCGAGGCAATACATATCAAGCCTCTTGTGTGTACTTCACGTGATACGAGTTAGATGTTTGCAGGGTTCCCCCCGTCTGGGACTTCCGCTTTGTTATCAGCACCTGAAAGGAGAGTTTCATTCTGCTGTAAGTTACTGGTTGTCCCCTGTGCGTACTGGAATGCCGAAAATCAATAAACATATAAGAAGTGAACTTTAAAAGCAATGGGTTGAGGACTGTTATACTGTAGACGGAAAAGTAAGTTTTATTGTACAATGTGTAATAAACAAATTGTGTGTATGAGAAGTGCAGCTAAAGCAACATTCAACAAAGGATCAACACCTTGCAGCTAAAGAGAAACAAAATTCCATAAAGCAAACGTTATTGATACACAAAAACCGTCTTCTAATCTGAACATTTTCCAGTGATTTATGCCGAGAGCTAATTGCAGCAAATATCCCGTGGAATTTACTTAGCAATTCCACATTAAGAAATTTCTTACATAAATATTGTAGTCATACCTTTCCAAATGAATCAACCATCTGGATAAACTACCTCGAAGTCTGTTACCAAAGAGCAATTTAAGAAATTCAAGATGATTTGAAAAATTGTCTTATATAGGGTGTGATTAACGAGACTACTGATTCCTGTGAACGTCACATGGCAAATTTTCTATTCGTTAAACTCAGTGAAGGCGACCTGCGGAAGCCGTTTTTGATCACTTTTAGGGTGTTGTAGAAAACTAATAGGTCCACCATTGCTCGCACTGTGGACGATGCCTTTAATGAGCATCAGGCCGTCTAACTATTGTACATAGCGGGGAATGTTATTTAAAGTACTGTAAAAGACACTATGCCATGGATTATTTAGAGGGTAAACTATACAGAGATGGGCACCCATATAGTAATGGGTACTGGAAATTCAAAGAGTGTAAAAATAAGCCTTCTGGCACTACTATGAATAAGCTACTCATATCTCTGTGCAAACGCTGTCCACGCACTTTCCAAGGCGGTGGCCACGCAATGAGAATAAATTTATGCTTGTTGGTTTGTGCTGTGCAAAACATTTAAGCGTAGTGTGAAATCTTAAGAATTTGTTAAGAGACGTATCTCCAGTTATTTAGAAAGTAAGTAAATATGGTTCGGTCTATCCATGCCTACTTTGTATATAGATTAGGTGGGGTTATAGAGACACTTTATGCTATAGCTAAGTTTCTAGGAACTAACAATAAACTTACAAATGGCAGTGTTCATAGCTGTAACTAGCTTCAAGTGACAAACTAGGGGCGGGCATTGGGTGCCAATCACTATGATTTATACACATTTAAGTATTGTGCTTATTTGTCTTTTTGATGGGCACAGAGACCATCAGTGTAATATTGGGCACGCCCATCGATGTGACCTTTTCTTCAATTAAGACAAAAATCTCAAAGGCTAATTTAAGTAGCAATTATTCCAACAATGGCGCACACTAGGATAGCGCGCCATGAATACTAGGTCTGTTTGTTTTATTCCAGCCTGAAAATGCCCAATAAAGGAAACGTGCCCTATAGAAAGAAAGTTGGTTCATTGGTTTGTAGTAAGAACAGTTTCCCTAGATGGAGAAAAGATATTCACCTCGTTGTGCTGGAGTTCTTGAAAGTAAATGTAAGATAAGCTCCCTTTAAGGATAATCTTCCGGGTATTGTGTGGTGCACAGCTTTCCTTCGGAGACACCTAGTGCTATTATAAAGAACATGTGAAAGTGTAACAACGGAGCGGATTGAATGGAGAAGATTCGCAACTGTCAACCAGAAAACCACAACAGGAGAATGAAGAGCAAGATTTGGTTGAAAAAACACATGTACAACCTGTCCTTTATACAGTACCTCTACAAGTAACTGCACTGTCAGAGCCATGAACACCATCTCCAGATAATGTTACTGAATGTAGTTTAATAAAGCGTTCAGAGGTTAAAACCTTGGAGGATTGTCTTGTATGGCCTGAAACACCAAAAAGGAATGGTCTATACAATGTACAGAGTATGGCTTACGTTATAACTAGGGAGCGGATTTTTTCCAATTTGCGTATTTTATTCCTTTGTTCAGAGACGTAGTCTTTTAAGTTATAAGCACGTTTCCTACAATTATTAGACTAATTTCTTAGATTTATAGTGCCTATAAATGCCTCTTTCATACGTTTCTGCCCATTCTGTTTATTAGTGCCTAAAACTGATTATTTAGCCAATTTCTTCTGCTTGTAATTTATGGCTGATGTAAAGGCTTACTTCTTGAGCTAATAGTAATGCTTGGAAGGGGGATTATCAATTAAATGATTGATGGTGTCAATTGTTAACAGTCATATTACATCACAATCAGTGCTGTTGGTAAGCAGTAATTTATTCCCGTAAGATTCTTTTTTACATGTTTATAAATCTACTGACACGAAGCTGTTGTTTTCCCCAATCTTAAAATCACCACTCTGGGACTCTGTTCTGGTTACAACTTAAACTAGTAAGGCCAGCGCTTAATTAGCCAGGCTGCACAGACTAAGTTTATACTTATAGGTATATGAAGAAATTGTGATTTTCTCATGCTTACATTTTTCAACATGCATCTCAAGGAATCATTGAGACTTGGAGACTTCCGGTGTTATTGTTTCCAACATTGAAAATGAAGCTGCAGACCAATAAGTATTAATAGTTTGTGCAACATTTTACAGAAATGCCTTTATAAAAGTAGGTACCAGAATTATTTTCACGATGCCGTAATTGCTCTAATTCTGTTAGCATGAACGGGAAACGATGACTAAAAATCTGTGCATTATTATTTGTTCTTAGTCGACAATGAGGTATTTGGTGTTTTTATTACAAAAACTAGGCCACTGCAGCTTTAGCTTTTAACTAGTTTTTGTTCTGTGCTTTGTATCTTTCTGACACATCGTGACACCATTTTAGGTGATATTAAGATTGCTTTGATGAACTTTTGCATTTTCTATATTTCCAACAATCGTTTCTTTTAAGGAGCCACATCCGTGGAAATTGGCTCAAAAGTTACAACAATCCCAAATTAAGTTTTTGGCTTAAAATTAATATACACGTATTTCAGGAATACATAGTTTTATGTCTTTTTATAGTGGCACTACAGAAAACGTCACATGCCTATTTAAATAACCCTACACACGTATCGTAGCTGCTACTACGTAATTTTAACCTCAGAATTCTCTGATTCCATATTCTCTACATTTTCCTAACTTCAAAATGTACCACAGGATGAAATTTTCTATTAATCTGTATGAAATTCTAAACATGCCTCGAAGGCCAGCTGCATATTAAGTGTACACATTTACATTTGTTGTGATTTTGTTATTTGCATTGAAAAGGATTATAATGCTTACTTCTTACTGAAAACTGTTAGAAAAATAAAAAATTTTAAAATAGGTATGATTTTCTTTTCCCTTCCTAGATATGGCGAAGACACATATTTCACATATGTACAGGATGTTAGTAGGTTGAAATGGGTGCAGAAAATTATACCGCAAGCATTAATTTTTAAAATTACAATATGTGGGACACTTTGAAAATCGCTTGTAATTTTGACATAAATTGTTTGTGCCTCAGAAACGAATATAACTAGAAATCTGAAACTTAATATTATTCCATCCTTGATCGATCATAAAAGTAAATGGTATAAATTTCAAACGCATCTAACAAAAGTTTCATTTATTTCAATTTTCACCCTTAAGGCCTCTCCCGACAAAACATCCATGATTTTGTATTGTGACATAGTTAATTACTTCACCCCTTTCTGCATATTATGGTTGTTACTCATTGAAATGGAGTTATATGTATTTTAATTATACGACAATATCCTTATTTTAATTTTCTATGGAGCCATTTATGAAATTTGGAATAAATGCAGAACTATTTCACCCGGGGAACCGCAAAATAGTATGCGTTTAGCGAATTTGTTGCAGTTATGATGAGATGATTGGCATTTTGTTATAGTGCATTTATAGAGCATTTTAAGAGCCATTTTACAAAAATTGTGCACTTCTAAGTGTTTAGTTAGCATAATTTTAGTACCTATTTAAGCGTATATTTTGCCAATTTTAGTGCCTTTTTGACTACCTAATTCACAAATTTTTAGTGCCTATAAATCTTCTCCCTAGTTAAAACCTCCCATCAATGAAAGTCCAGTCATAAAGAAAAAGTGGACATTAAAGCAAATGAACAGAAGAAAAACGAAGAAAGAAAGCGAACAAGAGAAGGAAAAAGTTCCCATAATTGAAAGAATAAATAAGAAGACTGCTCATCCTGCCACGCGAGTGTGTAGTCATTCAAAAATGACAACCACCAGAGGAATAAGGAAGATGTTACTCTTTGAGAATGCCACTGAAGGTTATTTTAAAGTTTTTCATAGTAAAACTATGCAAATAAATACAGACTGTCAAGCTAAGGCAAAAGGAGTACCTGATTATCAACAAAAGAACAGTTATGAACCCTTTCATAGTACAATGAAATAAATAGGGAGATTTGTTCGAAGAGTAAACCCTCGGTGGAGGGTGAGACTATATGTTCCAGAAACCCACTGTAATGTTTTCACTGGTCTATGCTTCCAATGTGGCGGTAGTAGATATTAATACAAAGGCACAAGGAGTTCTGTGTCAAACGTATGAAAAGATATTTCACAAAAAATGTCTTCCTGTGGAAGACACTGCAAAAGATATTTACTTCTGTTCAAATTGTTTGGACATTTTGGATGACAACGGAATTGATTGATTTAAATAAATATTTTCATTTAACAATTTATTCATATATTTGATAATGTAATATTTTAATTTAACAATGTATTAAGTTTTGATTCTTATTAATACATATTTTTTCTCTGTGCCCATCACTGTATTTCAAGATGCCCAAATTTGTCTTCCAAGTGCCCATCACTAAGGTTTCCTACATTTCTGAATATAATCAATAATAAATTTTTTACAGCAATTACAACATGCCAAAACATCCTGATATAAGTAGACATATTTCACTACTTACCTGCACAGTATGAAGTATGTACCTTAGAAATTATTACCTGTAAGTTAAAAAAAGACTATTTTGTTTACTCTTAAAGTGCTCACCACTATACGGTTTACCCTACAACATAATTATATACTATTTATCACTGAAAAAGTAATCTTTCCAGTGTTATTAAGGGATAACAAACAATTCGAATGCAATTAATTCAGAAGTAAGTCCAGGCGCCTTTGTGGTACAGAATTTAATCAGACATGTAGAAAATAAGTACAATTTGTCCATCACTGATCGCGCAAACGAAAACTCTGTTTTTAGTAACCACGTCATCTATGGTAGACTGTAAACGTGTGTTGCTTTGCTCAGTCAGCATCCATACAAATGGAAAACAGGAGGAACAGTTTTTCTGAATGGAGGCGGAATTGGGAATCCAAATGTTCTATGTAGTGAAATAACATTTTCGCCGATCCTCTTCTGACTCCAACGGAAATCACATCACGGGCCTTTCAGAGTGTCATACAGATATGCTATTGTCACTGGAAAGCTAGTTTGGATACGGAAATGGAGTGAGCTATGAAAACAATTATTCTTGCCTTTTGCTATATTCCAATCAGCGAATATGTATTACGCCGCGAAAACCTCTTACTGTTGGCAAGCTTTCATGAAGTACAAAATTATTTTAAAAAGTGAGTGTAAGGGTTTGAAGCCAATATTATCAGAATGACCACCTTGGTAGCGTAGATGGTAGAGTTTCTGCCTCGTGTTTAATAGGTCCCGAGTTCGAATCTCGGTTAGGGTTAGTTAACTGGATACGGTTTTCTCCTCGGGTTATCCCTTATCCTGAAAGAGGAATGTCGGGTAACTCTAAGATCCATGATCCCGGACTCATTTGAGCATGGTTGTATCGTTTCATCCGTTTTATTCATCGTCCGATATGACTTAACGTTGGCGGACGTAAATTACAATAAATGTGTTCTGTCAAGCAGTTAAATAATTTTCAAAGTATAGGCAATTAGATTCAATGGTATTCAGCTATCGCTCAGCGAGGTTTATTATCCTACGATTGTACCAGTCTCTGGTATTCGGTGGCACCCACTTTCACAGCCTTAATATTGTCAACATTTCTTTCACGTACAAAATGGTCCATGGATCGAAAGCGATGATAATGTGATGGTGTGAGATCAGGGCTGTATGCTGGGTATGGTAGCATTGCGATACCTCCCAATTCCTGTATTTTGTCCATGGTTGTTCCTGTAGTATGAGGTGTTGCATTGTCCTATTGCAATAGAACTCTATTATGGTTAACTAATGCTGGGTATCCCCGTCTCAACGTTTCAGTTGTTGAGAATAAAGATCCACGTCAGTCATCCTCCCGTTTGGAACCGAATCCCAATCAATCACACCTTGAAAATTTCACCAGAACCCAACATTATTATGAGGCCGAATTGTGTTTTTTTAACGATGGCTTCGGCAGGTTGGCGGGGATCAAGTCACTGTTTCGAGGCATCAGGGTTTCGTTAATATACCCATTTGTCTCACAAGTGACACTTCTGACAAATCTGTCATCCACGGGATTACGGATAAACGGATGACAAATACCCACTCTATGTTCACCCCGTTGAGGTGTCAGTTCATGAGGTACAGATCTACAACTTCTGTATGATTTTCCAAGTGTCATAATGCGACGATGAATGATACCTTTTGATGCACCAAGTTCTTCTGAAAGCCTAAGGGTACTTTTTGTGGACTTTATCGCAAAACTTGGCATGTACCCTTAATACTCCATACTTTAGGTCTTCCAGAACGTGGTAAATCTTTAGTGTTTTGGTCCCCATATTTAAAACGTTGGAACCATCGTTGTGCCACCCACGCACTGACGACACCTTCTCCAATGTCCCATATTCCCATATTGATTACCATATTCTTCGAGCATCAAAATAAATAAAAAACTTTACGTATGTGACCACTTAGCAATGTACAAATACGAAATGTCTGCATTTTATTAAAACGTGTTGCATCAGAACAAGAACACAGACATACAGCATATAATTAAATTTATATCTAAGTATTTTTTCTTAATTATTAATGTATTCCACTGCTTCTGCTGTCTTTCTTTAAAGGCATTTGCTTTCAAAATAACTGGCTTTTAAATTCTGACAAAGATGCCAACATACTTTAGAGTTACGATTGAAAGTTAGCTCGGTTTTAGAGTTACACTATTGATGGTCATATAATGTATCTTCTTCTTCACTTCATGAAATAGGCAATCAAGTGCCTGTTCCGCCTTCGAAGTCCTCCAGCCATCGTTTCCTGAGTCTGCCCACCGGTCTCCTACCTTTAAGATGATACTGTAATATCCGTTTTGTAAGTCTATTATCTGGCATCCTTTCAACATGTTCCTTCCATTTTTGTTTGAGATCTTTTAACCTATCATTCATACTAAAAATGTCCAGCTCTTCTCTTATATTTACATTTCTTATTAAGTCCCTCTTCGTGCATCCTTTCACAATTCTCAAAAATTTCATTTCTAAAGCCTGTATTTTACTCTGCTGCTTTATAGTTAACGTCCAAGTCTCAGTTCCGTATGTCAGTATAGGTACAGCCATAATTTTGTAGAACCTTAATTTTGTTTCTTTACGTATTTTGTTTCTAAATGTTCTATTTATTGTTCCACACACGCTTTGAAATTTGCACATTTTATTGTAGACGTCATATTCCTTGTCATAAATAACAGATAGATATAAATTTATAGTTCGCAGTAGAGGTTTTATTAAGATCGGTTTTGTACTTGATCCATTCAGCCAAGTTTCAAACAGTTGACTAATGCAATGTGGCTTTAGCTATTTGCGCCTGCTTCAGTGCTTGGTATAAATGGAACAAGTATAAAAAAAGATTAATCACTAATATCTAATTATTAGATTCACTGTCGTTGATGTGCTCCTAAACTGAAGGCTAACTGCGTAACACGGTTTACAACACCAGATGCTCTGCAGATTATAAAGGGTCACAAGGCTAAGGATAATCGGATTGTCATTTTCGATCGCATGCTCTTCCAATTACTTCTCCGAGCTGCTATCGACTACTGCAGCCCTTGTCACATCACATTGACAAATGTGTTATAAAATACCCCCACTTGGATAGTTGTGCTATCCCAGATAGGTGTTATTTGAATTGTTTATTTAGATGTTCTTTCCGGCGCCGCAGCGCTATTCGAATTATTTCTCCAGATCGAATGCTATTGAATGCCTCTGGACCCGATGTTGGAAGTACCTCTCCAGATGTACCAGTCAATACCACCGCTATTTAAATTAATTCTCCAGATGTGCTGTTGAATGTCCTCCGCTATTCGCATTAATTCTCAAAAAATGCTTATTAGTTGATAATGAAATGATTTAGAATGGAAGAAGAGACCAAATTGTAGGGAAAGAATATAGTTGAGACACAAGGTTAAAAGAAACATCTTACTGCAGCACTGGAAAGAATGCGTTATGCGAAAAAAAGAACTATTGGGAGGCTAACTATTCGTATAGCCAAAAAAATCATTTTTGAAGATAGAAGAATACAGAAATACAGATTAGCACAAGAGGAACTGGCATGTAGGTGTAAAGTCTTAGATGAAATTTTTGGCTGTACAACAAATAATTAAGTTTGCTTGAAGCTGAATATTTTGTCTGTCATGTGCTGGTTAACAAGTACGTTCATGATTTAGCAGTAGATTACATTTAATGTACAAATGTTAAATATGGTGTATTTCGGGAGAGAATTTAAGATATTAGTACACTTCTCTCTGGACTTTATTCGCAAGATAAGGAACTACAGAAGGCTATGCACAAATTTATGAACTCTTTTGAAAGCCAAAATGATATGAGCTATTTTGGGAGCTTTGGGTTAAATTCCTTTCGGTGAAGCCTATAATTAATAAGAGCTGGAAACCACCTGAATTCTAGTTGGTTGCCAAAACTGTGGTTAGAGGTCCTTGTAAATCTCATTTTGGGTCTTCGGTTTTAATAGGTTTACGCTGAATATTGTCGCAAACCCGTTATCTCCGATAGCGCCACTTGTGTACACAAAAAGTCGGCAAATAAACATAGCGGAGATAAAAGACTTACCTACACAGATAAGTGAGGTAAATGGAAATTTCTAGTGACTTCTTGATTGACAGAGAATATTCGGCTTCTGGTTTGTTTTAGAACAGTCTAGAAATTATCAATGGCGTTATATACAAGAGATTGTGACACGCCAGAGGAGTGGCAGTCATAAAAAGTAGCGAACAGATGTATCGAGAGCCGATGTTGTAAACAGGTGTAATACGAAGCTATTGTTGTGGTAGATTGTGTTGTGTATGTGACGTAATGTTGTTACGTGAGAATTGAACAGTGTATTTCTACGGAAATAAAGAAGATTTGGAATATCTGCTAATCCGACTTTTAAGTCTACGAGCCCCCAAAGTCACAATATTAAATAATTTAATACAAAATTTTAATAGGTAGGTCATGTTTTCATTTTTGGTTACTATACAGCTTCTGTTTGACCGTTCTGTCATTTTAACAGCAATGTCTATAAAAGTGCTTCGTTACAGTATCACTTATAAGTCGCTGCAGTATTTTCTGTTGAGCTATTAAAATCAGTCTAAATAACACTCAAACGTAAGGTAAAACAGTATATGATAAACTATTTTGATGCAGCCATGCGGAACACACTGAATTGAATTAACGAGCCGCGCACTGCATTTTCCCGTTTCTCATCAAAAATGCTTAACGAGCCCCAGATACGATGCTCCATTAAATGTTTACGGTTCGGTAAGCATCAAAGTATTTCTCTCCCATCCCTCCCTCCAAAACGTTTATATCAAATGCTTCATTATTATTTATCATATTCTGGAAACTTCATTTGGAACATTTTTGGAAATTATGTGTCACGTTGAAAACCTTAGATAACTGACAAAATTAACGGTTTTACAGGACAAAGAGTTTAAGTGGTTGATATATGCACACTATTCTTTAAAGAAAATAGCAAATAAAATCCTCACTTCCAAGCTGTATTTCTTCGTTATATGCTTTCTATAACAGTAATTATATTTCGACTAATTCCTCAGCCCGACGCTTGCTCATTTCATTATCTCATTGAATGATTCGTTTTTACCCGAAGAATATTTTAGATAATAAGGACGTATTCTGCAAATATAAACGAGACTAAAGCGTTTAACACAGTCTTCGTAGTAAACCATACGTAGCAAGCCAATTATCCTCCGTAACAGAGTGTAACTGGGAAATACCAGGTATTGTTCTCGTGGCATAGCAGAAGATGGTAAGCCACATCAGAGATATTCCCTTTGGTCGTAACGTCGCACGGAACCGCAGCTTTAGCGTCGTAAGTCATTATCAGATTCCACTTAACTCTACGAGCCTCTTGGGGAATTTGTTGAAACGTAGCCCTTTATTGTATAACGCTCGTGCGGTTTTTCTCCACCTTTCACACTAAATTAGATTATATTGCTACTGTGCTCTTAAAGTTTGTTTTATATCAATTTAAAAGAAAAACACCCCCAGTAGCGCAATATAGACCATGCGAGCTGACGCAAGAATAGCATACATGATTCTCATTCCGAACAGCATAGTTTGATCTCTGACCTCAGCGTTACTGGCCTGGACTTTTTATAGTTTCCTCTTATCACTTAAGGGGCTACTATGACTTTTATCTTCATAAGACGGCTTTCCATCCCATCGTTCTCATTTAATCCATTTTCAGGGTTTTAGGGCCAGACGATGGTATTCGGCATGTTCCGGTTGCACGGTGGCAATGAGTTCTCTAAAGGCTTCCTCTTGGGCTTCGTCCTGGACCCGCACGGTCAGAACCCGTTTCAGTTGTGGACTCTTTGGTGAGGCCTGCAGGAAATGAGAGGCTTTTAAGGTTTGAACAGGACAGCGTCAGCTGGATTCTAAAATAACCTTTGGGGACACCGTTCATGCTAACGTCCCTCATTATCCGGATTTGTCGTTCTTGGAGTATCTCCTCTCGTCCTAGAGTTGCCAATAACGGCCCACTGGCCTATGTGGCCGGTAATATGAAGGTTTTTCAATTTTCTACATACCTTTACCGTCACAATGTATGTATCGCACACTCTGTGTTTCAACTTTCTGAGATTAAAAAAAATACAGGACAGTAGAAGGGATAAAGTTTAAGGGTGCATGGCTGTAAGTTAGGAGTTATGGGGAATTGTTATGAATCTCCACTAACTAATTTATTTCTTACTGTTGTCCACAAGAATGTGAGCCTTACAGAGCAGTAATTTCCACAAGTTGAGTAAAAGGGAGCAAGTCTAGTACAAGAAAGTAATTTATCTGAACAGTATGCGGATGGTCTGTATGTGGGAACACTTGCCAGTGATGGATTCCAGCCACACATTCGCGACTGTCTCGGAAAGTTTGGTTTGCAGACCTCATGAGGGTTGTGCAGCTTTGGTTAACCAGTAAGTGTGAGAGAGGAAACGAAGTTTACTGGGACAATTTCGGTGTGAGGCATTAAGTTTCAACTTGGAACTTTACAATGCTGATAATTTTTAGACATGTCTTTCATAGTGTATTATGAGTTAGTGTTTTGGTCTAAGCACCTAAGATTAAAGACATGAAGCTGAGAGTTCATTATGTGTAGGAAGCAGTTATTGAGGAGAATAAAATATATTTGTACTTTGTGCTGTATTAATGAAAGCTCCATTGAATTTATTTTCAAAAATGAACCAAAATTTTATTTTACATAAAAATAACTGACACAGATATTGTACAATTTCACGAAGGTAAAGAACGCATTGTAGTGAACGATTGCATTAATCTACGATAGTAAAGCTGCATCGTAGTTATCATCTTCTCTGGCAAACATAAGTGATTATTATGAGCGTAATTGCAGTTTGAGAAATACTTTCCATTAAATGGATTGTTTGCAAGCACATATGCTTGAAAACAGCTTGCTTCCAATTGGCCAAGCGTGTCAATTTGTCAGCACGATGCAGATTGCTGATTGCTTTAAATCAAAATATGTATAGTGAGCTAAGTCTAACCGTTGTTAGTATATTAATTTTATTATTTATATTGAATTGTTTGATACCGTATATTAAATGTTTCTTGTACCCTAAAACAAAATTCCTGAAGCGAGATTAGCATATAAACTTAAATTGCTTTGTGGGAATTTCTTAGTTCTAATTACCTGAAGGGAAAAGTAAAAGGATCTAGATACGATATTGGATTCTTAAACTTTGCCAATGTGGGTTAGGACAAACAATAACTCCAACTGAATTAATATTTTGACTAGTGAAAGGCAATTTTATTTCTGTAATTGGTGCAGCTTTTCCAAAACTGTCGTTATTAATTGTGGTCTCAGGAACATTTTCAGAAGCGAAAGCTTCTCTCCATCTAATCTCCATTATTATTTCACATCATCTCTCATCTGGCGGTCTCTTTCAGGCAGAAGTATCGGCAGAGTCCCAGTGCTGCATGGCAGGGTGATATGCTCTTGATGAATATTCTTTCTCTGGCAGAGCAGTCTCCGGTCTCCAGGGCGACCTGGTGGGCCATTTGTGGACCACGTTGGGCTAACGGTTGTGCTGGAAGGGGAGTTTCTAATTGGTCAGTTGTAGGGACCATACCCTCTGCACTGTCATGACTTCTTGGATCGGCCCCGCTCTGTGTTCTCTCGGCTCTTCTATTCTCCCACATAACAGATTAAGTCTAGTCTGGTTCCGAATCCTCTCCACAGCATAATCCAATCCAATATTTTCATCAATGGCGGCAGTTCTTTGTTGTGCTTCACGAAACTCGTCACTCAGAAAACTCCGATTTCCTGTGAACTCTTGGTAACAAATTTACGTTGTTGCCCTAGCAATAAGAACTTCGCCAAATGTATTTCGAAGCCAATCGTTACATTGGTTAGGTTTCAGTGTCTATTTAAATACTTCAAATATCATAGGGTAAAGAGAGCTAATGTCGTGACATAGGCAATTTCGTGATACTTTTTCGAAGGGACATCACAGAGAAACCAGTTGGTGTTAACTCGTCGTTCACTGTTGGTAGTTGACATATTTGTTCCTAGAGCTCAGGAGCTATCGGCAGGCGCGTTGACACCAACTGGTTTCTCTGTGACATCCCTTCAAAAAAGTATTATGAAGTTGCCTATGTCACGAAAATACCTCCCTGTACCCTAGCTAGAAAACGTGCGCTAGTGTAATATACTTCTAGATTAAAAAATAAATAATGACGCTCGTAATTTGCGCCATTTTAAATAAAATAGCACACATCTCATTGATACACGAATAGCGATACACGAATACTTATCGAAGTGAGGAGTTTTTAAAAGTCCCCGAACAAACAACTTGTAATGTGTGTTTCTATGTGGTACATAAAGGTCATATTAAAGCATTAAATACGGCCAGAAAGTGGATTCTACGAAGCGTATAGTAAGCATAATTCGTTTTATAGATCACTGATTCCAAAGCGAACAAACAGCATTTCTAAATTAATCATAGTTGCGAGCTAGGGGAAAGGTCCTATGGGTAATTACTGAAACGTGGAATCTGTGACTGTTACCATAAAAATACAGCTAAAATGAAGTAATCGCTCCTGTGATATAATTTACACTGAGCAAGATATTTGTAATTTTTAAAACGAAACGCTGCTGCAAAAGGACATTATGGATATTCCATTTGTCTTAAAATAATACTAAAGTTATCCAATATACTGTTTTGTAGCTCATAAGCTAACTAGTCCCGATTTCGGTATCGCAGCTTCGAAATTCCCTTAGGTATAATTTCATGCAGCATTAAATATTACATTATTTTGTAATTAGGCAGCAGAGGAACCACTGCTGTGCAAACTTCAAAAGCTCTTATTGGGACGCACCGGCCACGAAAACAAAAGCATTGCTCCTTGCTCATTATCAGTGACCCTAGCCTCGCTTACAGGTAATGGGGCAAAGGGCAGTTAGTTGTGAAAAAGTCGACTAATGACTCAGACAGTTCCAAGGTTGCTCATTTTGCTATGCTCTTTATTGTGCAGTGCTTTCAACTAGTTACTGGAAAATCAACAGCGTTCTTTTCAGTTACAAATCCTTTATTTAGTATTATTAAACACAGTGAAATAAAATGCTTGTTTCATTGCACAAAGCCTTTAGTTTGGGTTAACTTTACCTACTATTCCTTAATATTGTTCTCTGTTCATTTTATCATCTGATGCTTCCATCTTCAATTTCACTAACATTAACTTCCCCCTAAAAGATTTATATGTTAACCAGCTTGTTTGCCGCCATCAACTGTTATAAATGAATTCTGGAACAAGTTAAACAATCATAATCAACCAAGAAATAGCTTCCTTATTGCGGTTTCATAAGCCAAAGAAATGTCTAATAGTAGCCAACTACCCTGGAGTATGCGGTATGTTTACAAACAGCTACAGCAGGCAGCACGTTGTCACCTACCTGCAATTCCTTGGATAGCGTGAGGCACGCGGCGTTTTTCCTGTAAATGCCCAATCCACGGTCATTCTCGAGCGTTTTTAATGCGAGGTAAAAACTATCTATATGTGTCACATAGAAGTTGAGCAACTAATTCTGTATAATCGTTCATGTGGGTTTGAAATACCTGTATAAAATGCGTTATTCAAGTTAACATCAATCAATTTAAATTATCACTTTAGATATACATTGACCACCTTCCCCTTCGTCTTTGATGACTTACTCTCCTCATTTGAAGGACCTGCACCCCTAGGATCCCCAATGGGCACCTGGGGTTAGATGCCTGATGAGATAGAGTACCTAAAATGTATCACTATCCCGATGCGTGGTATCAGGGCAAGAAGTAGGTGGCATGATAATGTAAATCCAAGCAAATGATATATGGGTCCAATTGGTGGAATGATAGCGAGGGAAATCTGAGATCCCGAAGAAAATCCGTCCCAACGACTAGTTTTCCAACATGTGAACGCATGAGATCGAACTGGGACATCCGCGGTGAGAGGCAGTATTACCGCTCTGCGTTGTCTTACGAATGATTGTAGTTTATAGCTATATATTTCGTTTTTGAATTATGCTTCGTCTGAAAATGGTTTTCTTCTTTTCTGGATTCAGGAGGTATCATAATTTTACTTCAGGTGAAATTCCCGTATTTCACGTATTCCCGTATCTCGTTTGGAATATAGTAGTTTGTCTTTTTGTCCACTAGGTACCCAGAATAAAAACGATAGCTATTTATTGCGCTTTTATCAGTGGGGAAAGTGACACAACTTCATACTTGTTTGACTGGAATCAATCTCTAAATGAAAATTCATTGATTCTATTTTCTAATCTTATCCTGGAGCGCCCTGAACTGAAAACGTTGCTCTACAAAACTGCGTGAATAGGGAATAGAGTTTATGTCTTGACAGTGAAAATTAATAAAATAATACGGAGAGGAAAATCCAGAAAGTAATAATTGTTTGGCTGTAATTTAGTCCGAACATGCTTTAAAAATATTTCGTCTGAACCTTCAAATTCATTTTCTATATATAATTGCATATGTGTAAACACATTTAAGTATATAGCCATGAGTTATACAATCTCCTTGTTGAAGCGGTCGTTGCCAGTCCATTATGACAAAGTGTTTGGACAGGTTTTCACTAAGCAAATTTCGAGAAATATTAAGGAAAGTTCTATAGAATTACACCGCTGCCTTGCACGAATTTGTTGTGGTTAAATTTTATAACTTTGCTGAAATTACCTGTTCAAGGTGATGGACGTCTATTTCGAATTTCGACAGTTGTTTAACATTCAACAACAGATTCTCACATTTATTTATTTCAACTCTCTACCACCATACACTTGAGTTAGTACCCATTGAATTTCTGTAATTTTTAAATACGAGCATTAGAAAATGCGACACATCTCATCTGAGAATCGGAATAATTTCGTTTCAGACAGTTTACTTTGAGCAATAACACAAAGTACAAGCTTTTTCATCTGATATTCAAACAACTTTGAGAAAGGATTACGAGTAAGTCTATCGATTTTGGATTGAAGCTCGAGCGCAATCTGGCCAGCAGGGATGCGTAAATGGGAGATATTTCCTGGATATCCTCGAAAATTAAAATATGTGAATTTTACTCAACTTCAAGAAATACAAGATACTCTCATTCTGAAGGAATTTCACAACTTTGAAAAAAAATGTATACAATGTGCTTGATTTGGTGGAGATAAGAATTGGATTCATACGATGAAACTATGTTAATTTCGACAATGATCCTGATTACGACTAAGAATTAAATAACAGTTTATTCCCTCATGGTATTTACAAATATAAATAGCTTTTGTATCAGAGAACTTCATTAGTAGAGGCAAGTTAATTGAGGCGTTGGCCTGGAAAAGGTAGTAAGGAAAAAAGACGTGTTTAAGATTTTTAATCGAAAATGCAGTAAGATATAATACGGGAAGATTGATCTGATTTCACCTTGGTATGCTGTATATTGTTGGATACATCACCAAAGACGGTCAATGCTTCTCGGTTAGCCTTATGAGGGTTGAGCGACACACTCATCGTAAAAATAAAAATACGATCAATGGAATGGAAATGCCGAGAAAGCACAACAACACTCCAGAAAGTTAATAATTAAATGACTAAATTTCCAATAAATAACCTAATAGTGGTAACTATAAAGCCTGGGACTTAAGTACTTAAAGAGTTAGTAAGTCTCCACAAAAGATGCGTATCTCATTGTATGTGAGAGGCGCTAGTGGTTTACCGGGAAACATACGAGTTATTTGGAGAATGTCATGACGCCACGCTGGCCATCGTAGCTCGAAGGGTATGAGCGACCGGACGGAGACCGGGTGAATCATGGTTCAAATCCCGGCCATGACATTGAATTTTTCAGTCTGACTGTATCTATTCTAAGTTCAAGAACATTTCTGCAGTTCCTTTGCTACCAGAAACTGGACAAAGACCCAACGTTATAGATTGTAACTAAATTGTATATTTTGGCAAGGGTTCCACGTTGATCCTACTTTGAAGCTATTATAATGTGTGGCTCAGGGTAAAACAATGAGGTTTCTCACAGGGTAAGCGTGGATGTGTGTGAGAAAGATATTATAATGACACTGGAATGCCCGTTTCAAACTTATTTGTTTACTGATTTTTTTTAGAGCATCGAAATTGAAGTTGCCGACCAAGGGTTACCAATATCCCTGTTTAGAGTTACTGACGCAAATGTTTATTACTCGATAAACTTTATTCGTTCTTCACGTATATATGAACCGACAAATATATTCTCTCATTTCTGGTATGCCTGGCCCAAGACAGAACAAGAGGACTGCCCTAACAGGCTTCACGCCTCGGACTGTCTCAATGGCTTGCCAGCCAAGAAGTGCTCTAATCGGCTCCACGCCGAAGACTGTTGTCCACAGCTGCGCGTGTGGCTTTATATGTGATTTTCACTTTTTGGAAACCCCCTTTTCACACAAATATTCTCTTTGTAGCTATTTTGTCGCCATTATGAATGGTTCAATGAATACCCTATTCAACAAGTCAAATGCCATCCTTTAGAAATCTTCTAAGGACACTGTTTCTTACGTTTCTTTTGTTAAAACAACTTATTCACCCACAACTGCTATTCGACTCAACTGCCCTTGCACGTGTTGTAACAAAGAACCAACATTCCTTTGAAATCCATCATGATTCTTTACTTATGGAAATCCTTAATTTCGGTATCAAGATGATAACATGAATGACTTCCTGTCTATGTTGGAATACATGAACACGCCGTAAAATATAAAATGTTCTGCAATTTTGTAAACCATGATTAAGTTTCTTACACAAAATGTGATAGCTTGCTTTAAATATAGTTTGCAAGGTTAATATGGAGGTCCTATAATCCTTTGTAAATGTAACTTCTTATTTAGGAGTGTTAAAGCTGCAAAACAACTGACTTGCTACCATTTCAATGCCAAGCCTCAATTGGTAAAATGATATACGAAAATCTTAGGGAGGATTTCTTTGTACTTTGCCCTGGTGTAGTTAAATGCACGGAAATACAATCATGTTGGAAATACGGCCTTTTATGATTTATGGATTGCCAGCTTACACCATCTGTAAGTTTCATTATATAGTTCTTATTAGTCACCCAGGGAAATTTTAATGAGAATAAAAGCTGTATATGAGTGATATGCCAATTGTGACAGCCATGTGTGGATTTGTAGCCTTTTTGTGGCAAATATATCTAAAATCTGCTGCTTTATTCCCTGGTTAATTATGTTGGAACATGGAACAAAAGAATTGAAGCCAGGAAAACTGACTCGCAGGAATTCTCGTTAAAAGCAATGCAGCTGATTTATTGTGTGTACATATCAATTAACCACTTTGACAGGAATTCGATATGTGTATGATTTTATGTTACGTGATTCTCATGTGTGCATTACGAGTTGTATGCAAAAATTCATTTTCCTGTTGAGAGCAGCGTTGTCCCATATGACGTAATTTGGTGGACGTAAATAAAACAAAAAGAAGGCAACAAATCATAGGATTTTCTTAGTAATAACGTGTATGCTGTGGATATTCATTATGTGTAAGTACACTATCGTTATTGCATGTTGAAAGTTTTAGTGTTTTAAGTAAAAGGTATTGTCTCATTGAACGATATTTACTTTACCCGACTAAGGTTACATTTACCATATGTTGAACGCTTGAGCAGGGATGCTCAGTGGTAAAATTTGTGGCCCGCATTTGGGAACTCATTGTTTCGAATCTCGTCACCAACCTTCCTGATTTATAGGTTCTTTCAGGGGTTTCCCCGTATAGCTAACCCAATCCTGGGAACGTTTGTTACATCTTGCATAATTCCCTCTCCTTCCATTTCACTATATTTCTTCATTTCTATCCATGCTTTATCCTTTTATATTTGTCGTCAGGTTTGTCCAGGGTTGACAGGTCTCTTATAGAGTTACATTGTAGGGAAATAAATACTCTATGTAAACCTTCGTCCCTCGGTATAAACTCAGGTTTCTGTACCTCCCAGGGTAATGTGAAAACTTCAAGTGTGGAAAGTGACCCTGTTGCACTACACGCCACGGCGCACCTTCAATCTGGAAACGTTACAGACCCTGCCTTCCGTTCTACTGGAGCTCCTGGATCGGCAATTCTCTATGACTTTTTCGAGGAATATCCTTATGAGGTAGAGGGTTAAGAGAGCACATGGCCGGGATGTAGTGCTTACCTGCGTTAACTTCCTATAATGCATGTTAAGTTTATAATAGTTACGTAAGTAAAAAATTAATGCTATCAGCTGTAAATGCTATACTACTTCATCTGGAACCCAACTTTTAATATACAAAACCTTTGAGACGTAATGAATTAAAACTCTTTGAGGGAAGCATTCTACAGTGATATGAAGTTACAAAGTGATGATCAGTTAGGTAAGTATAATAGTGAAGGGGATTAGAAAGCCTAACAAATACCTTAATGCGTAATCCGAATAAGCACTTTTTCTATTACAGACTTGCCCTTCAACTAATCTGTAGCGCTCATTAGAAAACCCAAGAATATTTACACCGGTGTACTTAACTGCAAGTCAAAAATCAGACAAAAGGCATTTTGTTGCATGATAGGTGAAATATAAAAAAGGAAGAGAGAGAGAGAGAGAGAGAGAGAGAGAGAGAGAGAGAGAGAGAGACAAACGAAAATCTCAGACTGTCACAATAGTAAGCCACTCTGTTCATTGGAAAATATATGAATTTATTTAATTACGTATTACGTAACAACTTTGAATTTTATTCTTATTATTATTATTATTATTATTATTATTATTATTATTATTATTATTATTATTATTATTATTATTATTATTATTATTATTATTATTATTATTATTATTATTATTATTATTATTATTATTATTATTATTATTATTATTATTATTATTATTATTATTATTATTATTATTATTATTATTATTATTATTATTATTATTATTATTATTATTATTATTATTATTATTATTATTATTATTATTATTATTATTATTATTATTATTATTATTATTATTATTATTATTATTATTATTATTATTATTATTATTATTATTATTATTATTATTATTATTATTATTCTTATTATTATTATTCTTATTCTTATTCTTATTCTTATTATTATTATTATTATTATTATTATTATTATTATTATTATTATTATTATTATTATTATTATTATTATTATTATTATTATTATTATTATTATTATTATTATTATTATTATTATTATTATTATTATTATTATTATTATTATTATTATTATTATTATTATTATTATTATTATTATTATTATTATTATTATTATTATTATTATTATTATTATTATTATTATTATTATTATTATTATTATTATTATGATTATTATGATTATTATGATTATTATGATTATTATGATTATTATGATTATTATGATTATTATGATTATTATGATTATTATGATTATTATGATTATTATGATTATTATGATTATTATGATTATTATGATTATTATGATTATTATGATTATTATGATTATTATGATTATTATGATTATTATGATTATTATGATTATTATGATTATTATGATTATTATGATTATTATGATTATTATGATTATTATTATTATTATTATTATTATTATTATTATTATTATTATTATTATTATTATTATTATTATTATTATTATTATTATTATTATTATTATTATTATTATTATTATTATTATTATTATTACTATTATTATTATTATTATTATTATTATTATTATTATTATTATTATTATTATTATTATTATTATTATTATTATTATTAACGTCATCATTATTATTAACATCATCATCATTATTATTATTATCAACATCATCATCATCATCATTATTATTATTATAGTGGTTTTTCATTTCCTTCATTTGCAATAGTACATTTTATAATTATTATTAAACAGACCCGCAAATAAAGCTGCAATACTTCTCGTGTCTCATCTAACATTACAGCCTTCATTACATAGAACAGAATTTGTAGTTTCATCCAGCAAGTATGGATTCAAATCTAACTTTAGCCAATCAGAGGCTTCATAATGTCTTCTGCGTAATTATATCATACGACAGGAATTTGTTCCATCCTATTTCAGTGAACAGCTTATCTAAAATATCAATGGGCTAGACTTCTCGCAGTAACAAGAGATGGTCGAGCTATAAAGGTCCTATTCTCTTTTAGTTGTTCTTGCTTGACTCATTCGTTCTTTATTTTTATTTTTTATTTTTTATTTTTTTGGTTGTAATTTACGTCCTCCAAGGTTAAGTCATATCGGACGGTGACTGAAATGGGTGAAATGATGCTCAAATGTGTCCAGGGTCGATTGAGCTTAGAGTTACCCGACATTCGTCTTTTGGGATAAGGGAGAACCCTGGATAAAACCTTATCCAGGTAACTTTCCCTGACCGAGATTCGAACTCGAGACCTCTTGAACGTGAGGCAGACAGGCTACCACCGCGCTACCAAGGCGGGCTTGACTCACTCGTCTCAAAAGGCTTTATAGGGTTGATTATAAAACAGGATCTTGAGATAACATCGAAAGTTGTGATTTTGATACCCTTTGTGCTGCTAGTTGTAAAGAGACCATGAAGTGGAAATTAACTAGGCCAGACTAACTTGTGCAGAACAAGGTTTGGAAAGAGAGTCACACTGAAAATTCAATGACATAGCCAGGGTTTCAACCACGGATCTCCCTGATTCCGTCCAGTTGCTCTTAGCCACTGAACTACTATTGCAAAATGTCAGCACGACACTAGATTCTCTAACTTGTACTTTTCACGGTAAAAACCACTGGGAGATCTCATGCAGACATAAGTTGCTGCCTTGATAGGGACTTACTGTTCTTTAAGTCCTGGCTGTCATTTGTTGGACCACTATATGATCAGTTAATGGAAATTGGCTTATCCGGTATGTAGTGGGACAAAGGCACCCATGAGAAACGTTATGGAGTGCAGGTGGCCCAAAAAACACTCTTTAACATTTGTGAATTTTGCCATTATTGTTTTACTTATATATTGAGTTGAATAAGTATCAGCGTGAGATGTGTAGAGAATGTAAAGTTTCCGCTCTCCACCTCCTTTTCTCTTGCTTTTGAAATAAAATGTAATGGCTACAGCTATATACTTCCTTGAACCAATCCAATACACGTTATTTCGTGAAAGCTCCGACCTTCAGCGAATTTCTTTTTATGTTTCAGTTCTCACCTCTCTCTGTCTCACTTTCTTTAAAATCGAAGCCACTCCTCCCGTTTCCTTAAAGATGTGCGAGCATTTAGTATACACTGAAAAAGTCACATAGAGAAGGAATCAAAGGAAAAGAAACACAAATAATAGCGATGTTCTGTGGTTAGCCAGAAACCCTGAAATTACAGTGAAAATATATAATTTTATCCACAATATGATCTAACACACATAAAATTGGATTTTCACATAATTTGTTTGTAATACCAGTAATTTAGGTAATTCCAAGTTCTTATATAAGATTCTTCGAGATTCTTCCAAGTATTTTAGTAAGTAAGGCATAAATAAGTTAATGAATTAATTTCTATAGGATGGTCCTAAAGTTGTAGTTTTTAGTTTTTCTAAGGCGGTCAAAACGTTTAACTCTGATTCCATATACTTAGGTCATTCAGTAATGTGTGACAACATTTTAAAAAACAACAAGTAAAACATTTTTGGAGCAGTCAGTTAGAAATAATCTCCTTCAACATGAACTCGCCTCCACACATCAGGAAGCCGACGGATGCCACAGCATCTTGTTGTCTTAATATTCGAATAAACTGGTCTACTGGTGCTAAGCGTAATCCTCTAAGTGGTAATTTCATTTTCGCAAAAAGCTCGAAGTCACATGGACTCATATCTGGGAAGTATGGAGCATGCTGCGGAATTTCCCAACTTCATCTGCGAAGAAAATTAACAACAGGGCAGACGTGTGATTGCGAACACCATAATGTAACATAATGGATGAGAATTCAGGTCTGGACGTTTACGACGCACAGCTGGTCGTAAATGATGTTCCACGAAATGACTGTAAGCACCATCCACACGATTTACTTGAGGAATTGAATGAGTGATAAGAACACCGTGAAAGTCATAAGCAACAATGAACATGACTTTAAGCGTATCCTGTTCCTGTCGATACTCTTTAGGCCATGGAGAATCAATGTGCCGCTACTCATTTAATTGTTTCTTTGATTTTGGAGGTAGCATCGAACCTAACTTACAAATAATGTTATGATATGTCCAAGAACACTCTCGCCTTCACGTTCATAGCGTTCTAAGTGTAATCTCGCTGCCTCCATCATCTGCCATATTGGTTCCTGTGTAAGATTTTGTGGATCTAATCGAACGCAGGTTTTCTCATATTTAACATCTTATTAAGTATATGGAGAATGGTATCAGGAGCAACTTCAAATTCCCTTGCTAATTCAACACAAGTCCGACAAGGCCAACAACAATGTTCTTCCAGCAGTGCTCTAACAGCATTCACACAAACATCATCATTTGCCCATTTGCGGTCTGCCTGCTTCACGTTTTTGATGAACGACTTCCCTTCCTCTACGAAATGCAGTCGCAGACCTAGCCACGGTACTATATGGTAAAGTCGGTCTAACATAAGCTTCTAATAATTCTGTATGGCATTGTCGAGCATTGATATCTCTTGCAACTGGAATTTCAATGAAACATCTTTGTTCGTATTTATTAAACATATTAAGAGAACTAAAGATAACAGCCTACACTTAAACTTACTAAAAGCGTCTAATTAAATAACATTATTTTCTTAAAACTCCCCGCTAACAAACGTTATCAGATTACATGGTTTACCGCTGATAGCGCCAAAGGTTGCCAATAATTTTTTAATAACGCCACATACACATATATGTGTCTTACAGACACATTCAAGCGCCACCTAGGTAACAAGGAGAAAGCTAATCAACCTTCAACATTTTTCACTCAGATCCTGGCTATAAGGTTAATAAAAACGCGCAAAATTTAACCATTATGTTTCTTTGAAAGAAGTTTCTTTTTGAGCATTAATACCTGAAAGAAGATTTTTCCCTTTCGAAAATGAATTCAGAACCGTCTTACTTGTCTCCGGCTTCCCTGCAGCAGTAAGAATTCTATGTGAATGTGCTGTTCCGTTTAGGTTATTTGAAAGATTGGATCGCTTGGATATCTGCGTCAAAAGAGGCACGGCTGATGAGTCTGAGTAGATTGTATACACCACAGGACACAACTTACATCTTTTAAAATTGAAAGGTACCATTTCGTATAAAGAATATAAAGCTAACATATGAATTTTTTCAGCAGGAAGATAAGACCTGATTAAATGTAGCCAGAGGTAAGAGCTTTTGTTTTCAAGTTTTTTACGAATTTTCGCGAATTTTTCCTTTTTTTATCGAGAATAAATTTGTTTTAGTGATAAATGGGAAAATTTCTATTATTTTTATTCTGCATATAAAAATTTGCATTTATTACGAATTGCGGAAATATAACTTTAACATTCATGTCTTCATGGCATGAAGCTAGAAGTTATAAAAATGTTTACAAATTTTACGAAAGCAAGATAAAATTTAACACTTAACAAAGCCAATACAGTGACATCATCATATGCACTGAAATAACAGCTAAGCGGCGTAACAATAAACTGACACCACAGCATCCGACTGGTCCGTGATACTGAGAACTGTTTGTCGTTTGCTAACTAGAAATGTTACTTATTGGATAGCACACCGTGTAGACCAAAAGAAATCCGATTATGCTGACTAAAGGTACTGAGAAGATTGAACTTCCTGGAAGCTACTCTCAGACATTACACTAACATTAAAATATTGTCCCTCAGGACTTAGGAATGTGTTCCGAAATGCCCGAAAGTTAAAAAATGAATAAAAGCAATACGTCACTGAAAGCCACCCAGATTTAGAAGCTAAACTGTTCCTTGCCTATACTGACACGCTGGTCTACCTGGTTTAACTTAACATTGCCAGCTATTTTGATGAAGCTGTCAACTTATTTTCTAAAAAGGAAAAGCTTTCATTTCCTGTGCAAAACTTGTTAAATGATTATTTTTGCAATGCCTAGTGCTGCAATATGGCAAAGGTATAGGTAACATTTGTTTCTGAAAAATGCAAATTGATAACAGATCCAATATTAGAATTTCAATCTAAACAAAAACCTGTGGCTCATCTTGTTTTTTCCCCCCGAATTAACTCTCTGAGAGCCAAATCTGAAATATTAGAGAGTGGTCAATTTGGAAACAGAGTAAGTGCATTTGTAGATCATATCATAGATCCCAGTGTAAGAGAAGCATTACAAGTTAATCTAAAAGTTTGCTGCCGTATGACTTTGTTTAAATTGAACTCCATTATGACAAAAGAACTGGTGATGTAATAACCATGAAAGCTTTAGATCATTTGCTTGAACCTTCTAAGCTAGTTACTAAATCAAGATAGGTGATTTGAATCATATAATGACAGAATTTAAACAACTAAATGTATTTAAAACCAGTGATATTGTGATTATGATTTGCTTCTTTGTTACAAAGAGCTTTGTGACATTGTTGAACAGCAAAGCCATGGTAACGATAACAGATTGGATGTAGTAACAGAACTCCTGGCATTGAAGGCAAAAGCTGATTCCTACCGCAACTTCTGTAAAAAGTCCTTTCAATGTCTTTGGTTGCCGGTGACGTTGACAGCGAGAGATTTTCCGCTATATATAGCTTAATTGTGACAGACAAAAGAACAAGTATGAAGAGCGAAAATATCACAACCTGCTGTATTCTGCAGTTTGGCGATGTCTTATGTGTTATATTTGATTTTATTCATGTTAGCTACTATCTGATGATTTAAAAAAATATATATTAACTTGGAAAAAATGGGTTTTAACAGTTGTGGTACCCTAGTTACCTGTTACTTTTCATTTCAGCCATGTCAGTAGTAATTAATTCTGCCCGAAAATTTGCGCGAAATAAATGCGAATTTATGGTATGAAATTCACAGAATGCCATAAACTAAAATTAATAATGGAAATTTTATAAATAATTGTCACCACAAAATCTTGCCTCTGAATGTAGCTTTGATATCTGTGAATATGTTTTATTTAAGTGAAGCGCAGGTGTGATACGTATCTCTACTACTTCCGGATTTAGATTATTTCCACTGAATTCTAGACCAACAATTTGCAGACAATAACATTTCATGTATACATGTGGGCGCACATTGTCTCACAATAGTTCCTCTATCAGTAAACCACAGTGGATTAACCATGTATACTTAGTCCAGCCTTTACACTGTCCTTCCGATCAGTTTTAATAGCCTGGTTCAGTGTATCTCTGATTAAATATATGTCATTATCATTACTTATGTTACCTGCTTGCATTTTTGGCTGCGCCATGTCTGAGTGATTAAACCACTCGACTCTCACCAAGGCGGCCCGGGTTCGATCCCAGGCGTCCGCAAAGTGAAATTTGTGGTGGAAACACGGCGCTGGGAATAGTGTTCTCCGGGATATCTGGTTTCAACCGCCATGTCACTTCACCGGTACTTAATATTCAACCAATACAACATCAATGCCACCGCTTGTGGTGCTGCATTTAGTAAAAGCTGGCGTCAAAATTACACATTTCATTTAGGTACTTCCATTGCCATTGCCATTGCCATTTCACTTTCTTCATATTAACATGGCTCTATTTAGCGACGCATCGGGAGGGGGACAAAATAGGCCCGACGCAGACACTTCTTCCTAAAGGTATCATCCCCTGGGTAGTGGAATACAAGAGGTGTCTAATCCCTTGCAGCAACAGCACTCACAGCACGTCACCAAAGGCGTCATGCACTCCTTTGGAGAACAGAGACGCTCTCAGTAGCACGAAGTTATGCTCTCTCATTGCCCCACACGCATCAGACCCCCGTGCTCACTTCCTTGCCGTGACAGATTTCTTACTTACAGACACGCTGGGCGGTTCCAAAACGATTTATTTCATTTTCCTTATTTTATCTTTTTATTGGTTTCCTTTGAGTATTGTTTATTTTCTGTACTATTTACACATAAACACCCACGTCCAAGGCGAATAGAGGAAGTATCCAGAAGATTCAAGTTATATGGCGATAGTCGTTTGCGTTGTTTAAGTTTAGCCATATCTCGTCTTATCCGTTAATGGTTTTGACTGCCCGGCGCGGCACTCACGATAGAGTCACACGTTTTGTTTTCGTAAGAAGCTGAAAGTTTGAAATGTAACATTTCAAAGTAATGGACTCTTTAACTTGCTCATATGGTGGTAAAAAGTAACTAACAATTTAGTTGTCCTTATATTTTGACTGCATAGTTTGTGCTGTTTAAGCACACTGACTAACCTGTTAATTCATAGTTTAAAAGGAAAATGCTTTCCTTCACACTATCAGTGAAAGTATAACCTCCCGTTCGGTTACTAACTGCCCAAAATTATGTTATAGGTAATATTTCATAAGCATAAGGGCTCTCACACTACACCTATTCAAAGATAAGCCGTTGAAAAGTGCCCATATGATCTCGCATTTGCAACATGGGAATTCTATCCTGCTGCCTGATGTTCTCACTCATCCCCGAGGATCTAAGCTACGGATATCTTGTTCAAATACTGTATGGAGAAAGTAGGGAAAGAAAGGAGAAGGTGATATCCCGAAATTAGGGGCTTCATCGAATCGGCTACATATTATCGGTAATATGCTACTTGGAGAATAATACAATGTCCTTATTGTGTTGGTCTCCATTCAGTGAGTTCGTTGATATTCTGTACACCGTGTTGTAGAAGCGATGGGGGTTTCTTCTCAACAACAAAGGTAATAAATACATCATAATAGATTAATTTCATTGACTGACTGCTGTTTTATAACCAATGATATCTTCTTTGTTTACATAACCTTTCATGATCAAGAGTAAAATTTTCCGGGAATCAATCTTGGATATAGATACTGAATAAGAGGATACTCACGTTGAGATGTATTGGAATATGTATGGAGTTATTTACATGGAAATACGAAAGCGAAATCACACATGTGAAGTTGTGAACGATTGAAATGTCTATTGTATACCTCTATTGAGCTGAGTTAATTTTGTTGTCATGGGCAGTAAACACTCAGCTTAAACTAAGTGGAAAGTTTAATCTAAAGTTAATTTTGAAAATCACTGGTGACTTTTTCAAAATAATTTTACTATCAGGGTGGTTGCCGAAACACAGCGTTGAGGTAAACTGTAACTGAACAGCTTAGATGTCCCAATAAGTCAACATACAGCTCAGCTATTGGCACGCACATTGGAGGGTTAAAGTAAAGAGTAAATTACATGTTATGTCGCTGTGTAACGCATACATTAACTGATATGTCTAAATCAATTTCCATATTGAACGACAACTTAGAAGTTCCTCAAGGTCTATAATTTTTCATAGATCTCATTAAATTCAGGAGATAATTTTTTATCACATTCGCAATACAGAGTTATACAAACTGGTTTAAAATCTATGTCCATCCATGAAGTAGCCCAAATAACAAACTTTTCGTTCACCATGCACATCAAGGTTTAAATATTTAGTATATCCCATGTTTTACAGCTAGTGTCATTATACATCAAACTTAAAACCTAGGGTTAGGTGTATGGGGACCGAATTACCATTCAGTGGTGGGCAACATGATAGGATTTTCAGGATTTGAGAATGTATGGCATATTTCAGTATGGATTTTATAATTGTAATATTTATTTTGTACTTCCATTTGTTGATGTAAAAGGAAATATGAGAAAATAAACTAAGGAACAGACTCTTGCACAATCAATTACATCAAACTTAATTATGTTAGAAACTTCATGTTGACGCAAATACCAGCACTTGTTGAATTAGACTTTCACCCTGCAGATCATATGCATTTGAGTTCAAAACCGTAATCTCCATTAGTAATCTCTCCTATTAGTGACAGTCCCATTCAATTTACAAAGTTATCCCTGCTCTCTTCTGCTTGAAATAAAACTACTTCAGTTGGCAGTAATGGGCAACATCCTGGGCTGAAAATCAACATCGCATTTAATACTCAGCTTATTCTGCCACTTAGAGCTAAAGTGTTTATTAAATACTTATTCCTCATATCTGCACACTTTATCGAAAGGAACAACATGGTTTTAATTACCTCTGCTTGCACAGATGTTCTCTGTAGTCTAAATTTGGAAAGGAAGCATACGTGTGTAAAATTTAGTGCTGGAATTTCAACCACGGATCCTTGGTTTTCCGTCCCGTTATTCCAACCAACTCACCAGAAAATTAAATGCTGAAACTGACTCGTATGACCTGTTGGTGGTTAATTATGAAGCCTGCAAAAGAAATGTCTTCCAATTTTGTAAGTAGCAACTGGAGTACATTACCTCAAAATGAGTTAACGCTCATTATAGAATGGGACACTGATAAGGGAACTATGATGTACTCACACCCCTACGCATCTGAAAAATTTAATGGTGTAACGCCCGCTGTATATAAACCATGGTCACCAAAAATATTCTACGGACTAGACCCACAACGCGCAAAACTGAAGCCTAGAAAGTGCCACATGCGACCACTTAGAAGTAGGTGCTGGACATCCCTCGTCAGCTTTGTAGCGGTTCCGCGGGACGGCGCTCCTTACGTATGCCATGAAATGTCTAAGGCCCCTCCTCTAAGGAGGAGGTTCAGCCTTCAACGACACCACTGTGCTGTGAATATGCCTCTATCTGTCAGGGGTAAACAAATCTATCCCGTACAATACCACGTTATTACCCCTATATGATCCTACATATTCTGGACTTACTTTTGACTACTTCCAGGTATACTCCGCAACCGATTTTTGACACTCAAGCCGCACATAGAGCAGAGACGGTATCATCAAATACTCCAACGAATACAGCTATGACCATAGTGATAGTTCCGTTCTGACGGTTACAGTTAAAGGGCGTCCATGAATAAATCATTAATTTCAATTTGTAAATGACTCTGAGAACGTCTGTCTTTTAAATGTGAAAAATTCAAGTAAATTGGGTAACTGTATTTGTATGTTCTGCAAGATAGCTCAGTTGGTTGGAATAAGGACACGGAGAGATTAAATTCCCGGATTAAAAGGCTATATTGACATTCAATGAACAGAAAAATTACCTTTTAATTTCGCAAACTTGTTGCTTTAGTAGGCGTCAAGAAGAATGCTTTTGCTAGTCATTTGAAATAAAAAGAGAAACTAGTTCAGAAACAAAGTGGTGTATTGTGTTCATTATTTTCCTCTGTGCTCCAGCTAGTTCATTAAAATAATATGAACTACTCAGACCTCTAGAAGAATTAGCACTTGTTCTATACTTTGAAATGTTTCTTTATGAGCACTTTTAATCTCTCAAGAAGGCTATCTCAAAAACTGCTGTTGGGCATGGCTTGTTATATCTTCGCTCCAGGTATTTACATTTCGATTTGTAACATCTCGTTTCAGTAGACCTGAAATATCGCAGAATCTTCAAAGAAGCTTTCCAATTATTTGTAGGTTGTGACTGTCTGTAAACATCATCCCATACATAACAGATTCAAGTAGAAAATGATAGGTTTTTCTGTATTGAAGAATGGATTTTAAATGTTTTGAGCAAGTTTTACTTTATTTGCAGGGCTTTCTTTCCCGGTATTATGAGATTCGAGCATCTTGGGTGACCTTTACCATTAGAAATCTCATTACAAGAGAGTTACTTGTTTTCCCCAAAATCGGAAGCTCAACTAAATGCGCAACATTGCAATATCCTGTAGATATATCACGCAAAGAGCTACGCTATTTTCGATGCGTGAAATAACTGCTTGGCTCTCCACTTGGACTTTTCTAGAAAATGACTGCTGAAGTCACTATTATATTTCATCCCTTGTGGACTCCGTTTTCAATATTATGTGACAAATAAAGGACCGCTCCATGAAAAGCGTCACTTCAGTTAAGTGGAGCTTACAAGATTTTTAACAGAAATACTCAAATTCAATTCGATCGCATTGAAACTAATTAGGTAAGATAAACAAAAATGAGTAGCTTCTCAGTTGCAAAGATGGATGAGGTCAGGCTTATTTCATTATTCTCCATAATTTATTGGATCTTATGATGAATTAAACCACAATATGTGTAATCATTGTAATATTTTACTAGGTATTATTATTTTAAGCTAATGATTAATATGCGGTGGGTGTATCAAAGACGAGTGAGAAGATGAAGATATACAGTGTTGTAAAAGGCAATGTTGTCACATTTTCCTCAATTAAACGATCCCATCCACTTTAGAAGACCAAGATGAAACTGAAATTCGTCGTGTGATTCTATAATCATGTGCCTTTTGTTTAACGTGCGAAGAAAGAGCCCTAACTACGTTGTAAGCGAATCCTTTTTGTATGGAAAATTTCACACGGTTTCAAGTACATTCAGCGATTCTAACACTGTTGGAGATTGCTCTTTTTTAAATAAAACTGGTCTAAAAATTTAAACTTTAAAAATATGCAGAAATGAAAGGAGCTGTATCTTTAAGAATTCGATGCACTGAATCTGAAACGGCAATCAGTTTTACTGTGTCGCCCTCAGATCGTTTGCAATTCCTATTATGATAAACTGTAAATCATAATTAACTCGGCAGTTCCAAGAATATGTATACTAATAAACAAATCGTGAAATGCTCGAAAATTCTCTTAATATGGTTATTTATTTTAGAGGAAAATATATTTCATTAAAAAATGGCCACTCACATTTATGTGGATGAAGGAAATGATTACTTCAGACTTTTGCTGTTGTCATATCCTGTCTTATAAGGAACGAGCAGTAGTCACTCATCTTTGATGCATCCCATCTACCTTTATAACGCTGTTCCATTTGAAATATATCTGGGTGAAAATGCTCACCTGATTCATCACTTATTTCACATATATTTTCCGGAAGAAATTCCAAATGGGAATTAGGAAGTGACTTCTGAGAGACATCCTACACTCAAATTTCTGATATGTTTGAAGAGTATTCTGTGCCAGCTGTTTATAGTTTAAATTCTTTTGGTTACCAAGGAAGCCGTGAACAACACCTTTAAATGACCACCGTGCGATAAGTTTATTTGAATTTAATTTTGTATCAAAATTTTTGTCACTGATCACTTTTCTGATTTGAGGTCCAACGAATATTCCTTGTTTTAATTTGGCGTCGCTCAGACCCGAGAAAACAGTTCTAAGGTGTTTGAAATCCTCGCCGTTTTTGTCCATGGTCTTCACGAAGTTCTTCATCAGCCCCAATTTAATGTGTAATGGAGGAAGAAACACTTTCTGTGGGTAACACAGTAACACAGCCTTCATACTTATTTTAGAACTGTTAATAAATAGGCGCCATTCTTCAGTATTATTGTAATAAGTAATTTCAACATTAATCCACTCACACCACTGCATGCACGAACACCACTATCTGTTGTCAACTACTGCAAGAAATCGCTGTTCCTGAACACTGTCATCCTAGTAGCTTGATCTAACAGCTTCCATTGTTGAAGACGAGAACCGAGAAGTTGGGCTAACTGCCTGGATAGATATAAATCACATACCACATCCTTGGATTCCACCTGTGTAATTAAGTGTGGCGTTTCCGCTTCTTCTTCTTGAATATAAGCAGCATCCTTGGATGTAGATGGTTGTACTACTTCATGAGATGAAGATCTGTTGGATTCACATAGCTCTTGCCATGTAGAAGACGGAATAGGGATACGTATATCATCTCCACGTGGGACTGGTCATATCTGAAGACAGGTGATCAGCGTATTTCATTCTTCCTTTTTTTTTGCTAAGGAAAGGTAACAATAATCTCCATGATTAGTTGCTTCACGCCATGTCATGGGTATACAAAAAACAAATGCACTTTCTTTCCCTTTAACCATTGTGTCATTCTTACATAGCAGGTCTTACAAGTCACTTGAGGTGCCCCGTTGTGATGCTTGTCACCTAATGCACATCCAAAATAATGTATATATGCAGTCTTTAGAACATTAGAAATGTGTTTCCGTTGAGATTTAGGTACACAGACGTGTGCAAATCATTAGATTCATTCACGTTTTTTTACTTTGCTTCAGTTTAACATTCAAAACAACAGTTATTTACCGCCGTAACCTATTTCAATTTATCGTAATTCTTTTCCTTGCTATAATATAAATCATATTCAATGAAGTTTCTCTCTTAATAATAGCTGGGGGATTTTTATTTTACTTATAGTAATATGGTGGTAGCTCTGAATTAAGAGCAGCCATTTTCTTCATATCTCTTTATCCAACTGTTTGGTGATATTGCTTTCATTTGATGAATGTAGTAACTGAAGATTGTTAATATTTGCCTTTATTGTGTTTTATGGCTAATATATCCTCCGTATTTATTATTAATTGATCTGAAGCCAGGTAGCATCGTGTATCTTATCCTTAGCATTCACATTGATTCAAAAGTTAGGTTATGGGTAAAACTGCTGACTTATCCCCAAGGAAAGTAGCTGTAACTGAGAGTCTTTTGAAGGAAACTGTTTATTCACAACGTGAAATAACTAAGAAATTGTGTATTTCACAAAATCTGTTAGTCGCATTAATCAGGCTTTAACATTCGTTGAGACGTTGGCCTCACAAAGGGATGGAAAATGCGGGAGGAAAAGAAAGCTATCACCAAGGATGCAAAGAAAACTTTTGCAGGTGGCAAAAAAAAAAAAAAAAAAAAAAAAAAAAAAAAAAAATAGAAGAGGAATCAGCATTGACCTCAGTAATCAACTAAAGCAGTACGGTACAGAAATATCAGCCTCAGTAGTTCGCCGAAGATTATGTGAAGCAGGTTTACCAGCACGCAGGCCTCATAACAAGACTAATCTGACACCTGCAATGGCAAAAAAAAAAAACGTTTAGAATGGGTCAAAGAGGTGTAGAAATATCCAGTGGAATTTTGGAGAAAGGCAAGTAGTATGAAAATTGTATATAGCATAAAATCAAAATATGTACATGTAAATTTTATGGAAATGAAATGCACAGCCTAAACTTTGTTTCTCTCATTGCTAGTTTTGTTATACTATCTTTGAGACATTTTAAAACTGTTTAATATTAATAGAGGTTTTTACTGTTTCAGGTAATTTTCTCAGATGAATCCATGTTTTAAGTATGTGAAGAGAGCAGCCAATATGTGAGAAGGACAGATAAAGAATAATTTACCCCTCAGTGTGTCGATCAAAGAGTAAAGCACCCTTCATCAAAAATGGTCTGGAGCTGTATGCCTGTCCATGGACCTGGAAGATTATATATTGTTGTGGGATCTATGGAGAAGAAGCAGTATAAAGGTGTATTAGCAACAAGACTATTTCCTCAAAGTAAAGAATGGTTTACAAATGGTGATTCTGTGTTCATGCATGACAGTGATCCCTGCCATAGAGCAAAACCTGTAACCCAGTTCCTCAAAGAAGACAATGTAAAAGTACTACCATGGCCGGGGAATAACCATGATTTAAATTCAATAGAGAATCTGTGGAGTATTATTAAACAGAGACTGAACAAATTGAAAATAACAATAAAATTTCAGGTTATTGAGGGCCTGATAAACATTTGGCACAGAAATGAAGAAATGAAGGAGAAGTGCTCCACCCTTGTAGAGAGCATGCCTAAATGCATCGAAATGGTAATAAAGGCTAAATGAATGCATACAAAATACTAAGAGTTGAAAAAATATTTTGTAATATTACTCCAGTTAAATAAATATAAAATAAACGCTATATGTTAAAAATTTCACCATTGAGTCTAATAATTTGCACAGTTCTGTAAATCCGCCGCATATGTAACAAAATATGTTCGGAGAATTTTTGCACCTACGTATTTGTATCTTCATACTTCCTCACTGCTTGACCCAAACCAGAATACAAACTGTGACTTTATTTTCATTATCAGGCAACAGTACCCCGTCCTCTACCAAGTACAAACGAACAAGCGATAAGACGGTGGCATCCGGGCCAGATTCAGATCTGGAGAAATCTAAGCACGCTGAGTATATAATGGTTATATGAGATCACCCAAAAATTATGAAATCATGCGTGATAGTAAAATTATGAACATATTTTCGTAAAGAGCGCACCAAACTTAGTGTAATTTAATATTCCGCCTGCATGCATATTTTTGTGTATTCTTTAGGGTTATGGTTTTCTGTAACCTTTTATCTTTTGGTGTTACGGGAAGCTTTCACTCATCTTTACCTTTTCTCTCCTAAAACCTTCTGGTTCAGCAGTTTCTAAGATAGGCTGCTATCAATTTGTATTAGCTTTTATGCACTGAAATCCATTATTAAACTGTTAGGCATGTTTGTCAATATTCCTAAATGTGGTTTGCGTTGTTTTGCCTGTTCATCATCTACCTTGCTGCCCCACTGGTGACGCTTTAAGTAGTGGTTTTTCTAATATTATTGCAATTAATCCGAGGAAATCCACTTATACTACTGACACTACTGTTATCAGTGTCATAAAAACCAGCTATGTCTTAAGTTGACCACATATTTAAAGAGAAGCAAAAACAGTGTTAACAACGAGAAAACTAACAGAATGAGCGGAAACAAGGGAGATGTTGCAACACTCTGTTTAACTCCGCGTAGAGTAAACATTTCTGTCATTTGTGATTTCTTTGATTTCATTGACTGAAGTGACACGCTCATTGATGGAATGTGAAGCATCAGCAACTTCCAGGAAAAAAACAATGCATGTAGTGTGTGTTACCTCAGTGGCTTTTAATTAACAAAGATAAGCATATATGAACCATTAGAGTATCACAATAATAGTTACTCCATTAATGGCATCAGGTAACTAACAAGCTAAATATCTGCTTGTTTTGTTTGGTTATGAAAAACCATAAACAATGCAAGCTCCAGTGCATTGTCTGTTAGGAATTGCGTCAAAAGTAGAGGAAACTCCTGAGGTTATAATTAAATTTCTGCATTGACCTGAAAGGTATTATAGGAACACTGCAACCATCATGTAACAGAATATCTGTTTTAATCTCTTGCAGCTTAAAAGCATGTCTGCTCTAGTTTTGCAGCTGCTAGATCCAGAGCCGTTGATAATGAAGTCTCAGTTCCTATACAATGTATATGTTTTGAAAACAGGCTATTTGCTAGGGTTTGATGTCCATGCTTGGAGCTTTTTATTTAAGTTTTATTTTGAAGCTCTCTGCATCGTGGGTCAGTGGTGTGTAGGCTACAATCTTCTGAAAATACAGATGTAAATGAAAAATATGCATTTAGTAGGCACACATAAAGAAATTATTGCTGCAAAATAAGCAGTCTCCAAAAGTTACGGAAGGCGCCTAATGTGGGAAACATGTCTTTTGCGAAATGGAATTACGAGCTGAGCAAGTCGTACATTTAGAAGTGGCTTCTACTTCAAACTCTGGAGCGTCCTTCTTGTCATAATGTGAAAAGAACTTACCTACGTCTTCTAAAATATAAATAATTATCTTTCTTAGGCATTCTACTATAGCTCTGATTGGCTAGAATTTTAATTCCTCGACTACGCTCATCTTGTCTCACTATACCCCCAAATAAGGAGAATCAGCTATCTCAAGTGGCATTCCGTGGCAGGATACCAAGGCATGATGCCTTAGCCCACTACGCCACGGCGCGGGAAAATGTCTATAATTACATCCTCTAAAATGCTGGTATAGTATCCAATAAACCAATCTGTTTTCTGGATCATTCTCCGGTCCTTCTCCCTATTTATGACAAAAACTGAAGAGCTAGCACATTTGTAGGGTTAGTGCAACATTATATGTGAATATCAAAGTAATAACCTTTATTCATATAAGGTGCTGTAAAGATACGTCATTTGGATAATTTAATCCGTGAGTATTCCTACTATCCATTTCAACACTACATTTCATTCGCTTACTTCAATCCGTACCAGGCATTACGCTGATTACCCAAAGATTTCTTGGTCTTCGATTCACTAATGAACCAGCGATGGGTTTCTAAGTTATACAAAGAGAGAGTAATCCGTTTAAAGAGAAATAAAAATTATGAAACGTAAAAGAACTGCTAAGACAACACATTTCTCAACACAAACATGCATTTGAGAGAGAGAGAGAGAGAGAGAGAGAGAGAGAGAGAGAGAGAGAGAGAGAGAGGGAGGGAGGGAGGGAGAGATATTCTCACCAACCCGCATCTTGTGCAAAAGGCTTAGGCAGCAGAAGGATTAGTTCCATCCCCTTAGTGTAACAAAGGAAGGAAATACAGCAACTTGAACATTACGAAGGTATTTAGCAACTGCATATGAATCTTTGTGAAATAGAAGCTGCAAAAATGGTCTGCTGTTGCAGATCTCTCATATATTGGAACTAGAATAGAAAACGATTTAACGTGAAATGTCATACTGTCATAAAAACCGAAACTTCAGTGAATTATGCTGAATTAAAAATAGTAACCTCTGAATAACTCTGCTACCAATAAACAATTGTAGAAAACCCATTCCGATATAATCCATTTAAATGCAGTAAGCACATAACCCTAGGGAATAAACTAATTCCAACTTTTCAGCAGCGAAACTGTGAAAGCCGCAGGCTGCATGTAGGGTCAGACCGTATGTGTAGTGTGAAATGCGCTAGTTGCAGTGTAATCACGATGACATGTTACAGGCGGAAGAGGAGGGGGGCACTAGATATACAATCTGCATGTGCAACAAAAGAATGATTCATAGGATCAAAATATCACAAGAATGTATATATATACGCAATCCCCTTAGGAAGTGATTTCATGTACAAAGGGAATGAAAATTTATCCTCTGGGCGCTTATTTACCAAAAGAGATACATGACCTTTCGTGGAATTATAATTCAAGTATGGAACGATTTAGACATATCAGACTAAACTATATCATACCAGGTGAGTCACTAGCCCCTATTTGTTTCTGAATTTACGCAGCATGCTAAGCCACATACGCAACTTTTTAATGCCTTCACATGGAGGATTAACACTCAGTGCATAAGTGTTGTATGTGACATAAAGCAATCACTATGTATGTCGATTACAAACACAACATACTCAGGTACAGAGAGCCTCAGTAGAGATTTTATGCTAATTTGTAATCTTATATTTATTACGTACATTCACACACAACTTTATACACGTCACTGAAGGAACATCATATGTATCAGTTGACAGTAACATTGGAATACAAAATGGCAGACCTACACAATGGGACCAATTGGATTTAAGTCTTCAGCCAACATGTGTTTTTGTTGTACAGCCATATCTAAAAGTACTAAGAATTAGGTAGATTATTTTCGCTTCTGTCACGGCAGTTTTTAAGTCGTAGAGTAATTGTAATGGTGGATGCAGTTATTTTATTTGCGTTAAAAAACGAGCTCAAAACATGGTATGAAGCTGCAAGAAGCGCGTAAAGATCTGAGGTGCCATCTGATTTCTGCAGTCACTTATTCGTATAGAAATTTCTACATGTAAGGTAGCGCTGGTTAAATGGTATTATACAGGTAAATTCACCACTCTGCCACTTCAAGTTAGGTTCAGATCCTTTGTGTTCAGCTTAGAAACGTTGTTATTACTTATTTTACCTCTTTTGGGCTATAATTTGATGTTATGATAAAAATAACATGTTATAATACTATACGTGTTTATAAATACAGTAATGGCCATGATTTCTACTGGCAGATACATATAAATTAATATTTACAGGTAGATATTTCATTATGGTCGGAATTGTGCTTGACACTTTCCACCCTTCCCTTTACAGATGCAAAGTGACTTTAGCTACTCGCGACTCCGTCAATGCTTGATCTGAATGTACACTTCATTATCTAGGTATTCAGTGTTCGAAACTGCGGAAAAACCGCATACTAGTGTTAAATTGATTGGGTTTTATTTGGAGCTATGAGTTCTCTTATCCTCAGGTGAATGGCTGTAGGATATGGATTTTAGAGGTTGTTGGCTACTCAGTCGTATTAATAACACTTTGTTTGTTGCAGAATTATTAGGTTTAATGCCTACTAAGCTTGCTTATCGCCTTGGATCGGTAAACACCTGTTAATAAAATTCCGAACATAAATTCAGTTTTACTTGAAACCCTGAATTACTTGTTTAAAGTTACTTCCGCGAGGTTTCTATTTCTTATTTACACGGCGACCACTTTTCTCTAATGAACTTTTAATGCTGCTTCCACTTACGCTGGTTGCGCTATTCTTAACTTCCCTACATTTCAGACTTATAAATCTTTGCTTCTCTTGTTAATGCGCGAAAACATGTCCTTCCTGTCGAAGTATCAGCTTTTAAGTAAGTTTTTCTTACTTCACGATTCAGTTCGAACCTTATTCTGATCCCCTCTCTAACTTTATCACATGACCAAACTAGCTCACCCTTCTCAAATCTTACATTATTACTCGTTTCTCATTTATTTCAAATTTTCGCATTGGTTTGCAAAACTCATTTAACTGATTGACGTTCAGCCCACTCTGAGTTGGAGAACGCCTACCTTGAGTTGTTAGTAACGGTATATACATCTTTATCAAATCAGTAAAGTAAATCCCTTTAGCGTTCATGCTCAACTGCTTTTGAAAGCCCTTTTGTCCCAACACATTCCTAGCTGGAAATATTCTATAGTTCTCAGACATTGAACTTTTACTAGTACAAAGAACATAACGGTCCTCCCTTAATATCTCTCCAAAATGTACAGAATTTTACACGAATATCTTCTTTTCCTTGCCTGGATGCTAGTATGTATGCTATATTAAATTATATTATTCCTTTCTTATTCTTTAAGTCAACTGCTATTTTAATCATTACTCTATATATTCTAATTTCATACTATTATAAAAAGATTTTTATATTAGTTTAGCGAAGCATTTTTATTAATTTAACTTTTTTTACTTAATTATCTGATTTCGATTAATTCATCGCCTCCTAACAGCTGCCTGATACTGCGGTTACAAAACCTTTCAAATATTGTAGAGGGTCGTCTTCTGAAATTTGCTGTGTAGATGAAATCCACACCATTTGACACTTTTTTCTGCTTAACCAAGAACTTAACACGTTCATTTATAAGTAGAAGAAGTGAAACATAACATTTAAGCATGAAACAAAAACTATTAGATTTAATGTCATTGACATGCTCCTAAAACTGAAAGCTAACTACGTAATATGGTTTACAACACCAGATATGGTACACATTATAAATGGTAACAAAGGTAAGCATGACCCATAATTATCGGATTGTCATTCCTATATCTTTGGCTCAAGAGAACCAATAGCAACAGTAAATAAATTAGTGATTAAAATACTGACAATACATAGGAGAAAGGAAAAGAAAGCCAAAACAATGTGACATCGTTTCGAACCTAGCATTTGCGTCACCATTTTCCAGCAGCTAACCATATTGACCAGCTGCTGTGTATTCTATGTCGCTCTTTGGGAAAACATTTGTTTACTACACTGCTAGTATTATGTGCATGAAAATCTTTCGTTTATTTAAGCTTTTCGGAAATTCTTGGTCCCTATTCACGGCTTAATTATTAACGCTAGACGCGTATATTACTGAATAAATGGCAAAGCTGCAATAACTGCTTTTGTGCTTAAGGGGCCAATGTTTTCACATTGGACTTTAAACTGCGGGTTACACAGTTAAGAATAAATAGGGGTATCTGATTCACCTGAAATAACAACTAGTCTAAATTGTTTGTGAGTTTCACTATCTTTTGTCAGCGCCTTGTTTTCTCACATTCACTTTTGGCTCCTATACGCGTAATTTAAGCTGAATTTAAGCTTGAACAGCGGCTGAACAATTCCACAAACACCCAAGTGAATAACAGCCAAGTATCACTCAGTTGACACATCTGAGGTTACCTCTCATCCCCTCATATCAAACATTCTTGCGATCGGTAGGTATAAACATCATTAACAACAATCTACGTTCATCTTTTCGTAATCTTCATTTAATTATACAACGAAAATAAAGTTATGCAGTGGTTAGCATTTTTATTACCAGTTTAAATAAAGCTTTTAATTTATATCTTTGAATAACTAAATAAATAAGGTAGTTAGCTTAACTTTTTCCTTCATTTCAAAATAATTATAAAAGATACTATTTTTTGCTTAATAAAAACTTAAATATCATAATCTTTAATTCAGAACTATTTTAATTTAATGCTTTAAGTAATTCAGTTTCAGATTGCAGCTGCATTCACGAAAACTTTTACTGAAAAGGAACATCTAATTGAATAGCAAGAACCGAGTTAATATCGTTTCCGTAATGCATTAAATAATCCTCAGCGTCATCGGAGACGGAGTCTGTATTTTAATCTACGACTGGCTTAACCTTTTCTGTAAAATGAGCTTCTCCTACCTACCATTAACTACAAGAAAAAGAACACAGTCGGCATACGTAACTGCTTTCCAAAACCGTAGTTTATTTAGAAGGGAAAATGCGTTCAGAAGGCCTTTCGAAAGACCCAAAACAGTCTGTTTCTTTTTTTAATGTATACTACGTAGTAATTGTATACCTTGATAATTCTTGAGATTTGCCGAACCATATACGAAGGTAGCTAAGTGCTACAAAGAATAAGCATATCATAGGAATTTCATTGTCCTCAGCTTCCAAGATTTATCATATGTGCCAGTTAAGCATATAGCTTGACTTAATATATGTTGTAGTACATTGTGTGTTTTTGTCCTGCACCGTGGCGTAGCGGGCTAAGACATCATGCCCTGGTCCCTGCCCACGCAAAGCGGCCCGGTTTCCATCCTACCCATGGGGTGCGAATTTTAAGTCCCGGGTATAGGACTGGTGCCCACTCAGCATCGTGAGGAAAGTGAGGAGCTTACGATAGGTAAGCGGCCCTCGTCACGAAAACCAACATTGCGGCTGGGGGATGCAAAGATGCTGACCACATCTCCTCCCCGTATCGAATGGATGATCGCCCACCTCTGCCGTGCGTAGGTGTGCGCAAGGTTGGCAGTCGGGGTGGTAGGCCTTGGCCCTCTTCCGGCTGTCGCGCCAGGGTTTATTATTATTTACACTGTGGGTTTAATGTTTGAAGTACCATCGCATTCATTTTGAAACTTACATTCACCATCCTTTATAGCAGGACTTTTAAATAATTTTAATTTTATAAGGACATTTTTGCAAAATTAATAGAAGGTAATGTGTACAATAGTTTAACTTTCATATAATTAACTTATAAGGCTATAGAAGTAGGAGAACATTAATTATTCCACAGCTTTTAAGGTAAAGGTTTCTACAGGTTACCTGCGTCATTGGTACACATACTGTAATGAAAGTCAGTGCACCATACAATACATATATACATTGCAATTTAATTTCTTGTCATTGTATGTAGTAACAAAGCAAATATGCAGTTACTCTAGAGAAGGGAATTAGAGAATCAGATATGTATAAGCTTTAAGATAAAACGAGAAGACTGAAACCAGAAATATAAACTACTAGTTAGAACCTAGAAGTATAATTTTTAGAAGGAAAATTAATAACAATAAAGAGCATACAGGTAATACAAACATACTAAGAGTAGATTAGGCAGCAAGACAGCATTCGCTGCATCGAATGTAACGTTACGTCAAACAAAAGGCTGATGTTTAGAGCAATGAGTTCTATAAACACAGTCCATTTTATTCGTACTTTCTATAAGCCTTAAAGTGGATCTTCAGATTAGTGCGGCATTTCTCCCTTACAGTACTTGGATTCATTATAGCTCTGTATATAAGTAGATAAAATTATTCCATCAAAATTAATTTCCTGTGTAATCAGTAATCTAAAAGTTGTCTGTAACAAAATAATTTTCTGAGCCTCCCAAAGAAGTACATATTTATATGCTTTCACTTTTGTAGCATTAATCTACAGCAACATGAGAGTAAATATTTTATTCTACACTATATCTTAAACTGTAGATACGTATGGCATAACGTGACCTGAACTAGCTCAGATTCAGGAAAACTTTTAGATTGTTTAGGGCATATAGGAGATTGCTGAGATGGTTTTGTTATTATGCCAGGTGACCCAAAACACCATATATAACATGTGCAAATATGTATTCCTGTGCCAAATAATTTCCTGAACTCGACATACAGATTTTAAGTAAACATAAGTCAGTGGAGAGCTGACGTATTAGCGTGAGTGGCTATCCTACAGCTCCTCCTTACCATCCAGATGACTGGATTGGATTGTTTGGAGGGGATTCGGCACCTCCACCAGATTGGTCTTTTGTACTTATGCCACTAGAGAGGTACCCCCAGGAGGGAGGATGAGGTGAGAGGAGCCAGAGGGCGGCCGACCCCAAGGAGTCACTATAGTACAGAGGGCGAGGTACCTACATTTTACCATATAGAAAATCCCCGGCGGTGGGTTTAGGACAATGGGCATCCCAAATGCCGTTGCCCCGATACAGTCACGAGGCCGGTTCGGAGAACGGAGGCCGCCTCCCCAGAGCAGGATACTTCAGCCAGTCTTGCACAAACGGCATCCCGCCTACCACGTTTCTTAATCGGTCCACTATGCCGGCTCGGAGACCGGAGTCCATCCCGCCGGAGGGGAAAGTGTTTTTCCTTAGAGCATATCATCCTGTCATGCATCGCCGAGACACCCGCCGAAACTTATAGCCTGAAAAAACCACTAGATGAGAGATGATATGAAATGATAATGGAGGTGAAATGGAGGGACAAGAAATGCGGGGTATGTAATTAACCAACCCAGCATTCGCCTAGCGACCCGCAAAAATTCCCGGAAAACACCCATGGGTCAGGCAGGTCGGTCACGGACATTGAACTCGGACATCCCAAATGCGGGCCACAGATGAAACCACCTGAGCTATCCCGCTCGGTAGCCAGATGATATTTATTGGAAAGCAGCGCTAAAGTTGCACAAAAACAGCGACACCCATCGTGGTCTCTTATGTGTTACAGACGTGGACACCTTGCTGCTCTACCCCACGTCCTTCGTTTTGAACTCAAAGTATTTCCCTATCACCCATTCAGGTTATCAAACATTCGCGTTGTTAGTTTTTCAGTACAATGATTAAGCCATAGGAGTAGGTACATGCAAATCCACTTTTCCCTCTTTCCAAACTTTTTAGATTCACAAATCCTTAAAACGTACCTTGGACTTCTGTACACTCATAGCTAAGTTTTAATTCGATTTATCCTTTTATCCTCTAATATTACGAGCTATGCCATTGTAATAATATTAAATCAAATAATTAAATTTCTGTAACGAAGACCACGAAAACAGGCATTTCACTACCATTTGGTCCGCTCATGCTGCTGCTGCTGATGATGATGATGATGACGATGATGATGATGCTTAATTACAATAACAGTAACAGCAATATTCTTAAGTTTAATGTTTTAATTTGCCTCCGCAATAAATATAATTCTTAATGTAGAAGAAACATGTAAATACTACGAAAGAATGCAGATTTGTCTATCATAAAAGGGGTATAGTCCTAGGAAGACCAAGTCCCTTTTACTGAAGTGCACTGTATTTGAAATATGTTTTTGCTGTGTTTACACTCTTCTAATATATCATGAAGGACTGTATACTCTATTTCAAACCTGAAAACTGACTCTAAGTTAATGCAATCCTCTCACTGTCTTTGCTGATAACCAAGTGAGGCGAAAGAAAATCGCTTAAGCAAATGCGCTGGTTTCCCATTGACCTGTCTTAACTTGGAGTTTGTTTGTTAACTTGTGCTACGGAAGGATATCTGCACACAAGAAATACGACGTTGTTGAGACACCTGGTGTATGTGAGTATAGATTTTTCTCTGGGGTGGTAAAGCAAACGCAATATTGCCTTTCACAGTTGTTTATCTACCTTCGCCGTCCTCTTGTACTTTTTTGCCGTGTGTAGCTCCTTGTGCACGATCATACTTTTATCAAATTCAGTGCTTAACAAGCCCTTCCAAGAGCTCTCGCAGCTTCACTGTATTTCTTGAGAAATTACTTCCAATTTTTTTAACGTCTTTGAAAGTCCTGAAGATAAATAAGTACACGCTGTAAACGGTAAATAAATTGAAATAATTTAGTGGCTCTGTTGAACGAAATATGAATATTTACACTGCATTATGAAATATGCAGCATGTCTGAAGGATTACTTTAATGGATGGATATATGACCTTATGAATAAGTTAGGTTGCACACTCAAGGAGAATGGCATTCTTATTGAATGTAATCGAAGCTGCTGGAGAAGGAATAAACCAAAAAATTCCAAAACAAATCTGCATGTCATATGTGTTCTGAGGATCATCATCATCATCATCATCATCATCATCATCATCATCATCATCATCATCATCATCATCATCATCATCATCATCATCATCATCATCATCATCATCATCATCATCATCATCATAATCATCATAATCATCATCATTATCAGTTTAAACCAGACTTCCTTCTGTGCTAGCCATGTTATACAGACGTAATAATATAGTCGTGTGACTGGTATTGTTCATTTACTAATCAATAACACAAAACAAGGACGTCCCTAACTATTTCATCTGTCATACGAGGCACTAAATGAACTAAACTAACTGATATTGATTTATGATGACAATCAGGTTGCTTACATTGGATCCAGTTTATTGTAATTAACTTTAATATACTTTGCCACCAAACAATAAAGGCACTTAGCAATCATATTCAAGAAACCAAAAATGTGTGATAGCATAATCCAAAGAAGGGTGCTTTTATCCATTATTGTGTAAACATTTTCATCCTACCATCAGTGAGGTTAATGAAATGAAATGAAATGTGTAGTGTTTAACGCCCGATTTTACTACATACGGCACCGCAGGCGGGTCAGTGAGGTTAGGAAAAATGGTATTTATTTCATACATTTTAAGGCACGTGATGGATACTTCACTATAGAATTACATTCACTGAATCACTTAGTTTGTTATGATATGCACCGATGAATCATTTAAGACTAACCTATAGGGGAATTAAGTCTCTTCTTACAACCTTAATTCTAGTATTAGTTTATTCAATTGAGAATTTCTTGCTAAGTAAATAACTGGATAAATATGGAGATAAGCGGTAATGTGTGCAATAAAGGAGGAAGGAAAGAAAAATGAGAGCGAAAGAGTGACAGGAAAGAAAGAGAGAAAGGTTGATAGTAAAGAGAGAGAAAGCAGACTATAGCGATAATTTCATATTGAATTCCGATGATGAGTGTTTTGATTATAGTTTTCATTTATCTGCAAAGAAAGAGATATTATATTAAAACGTTTGACAATAACCTGGCATAATAAACTAAATATACATATAAATGGGGGTACATTTATTGCTTAAATTAGTTAGGTGACATTCAAGCTTCAGCCATAGTCCCTACTTTCCTCTTTTCCCAAAAATTACGGTGCTATTATGAGTCCTTCAGATTAATTATGCTTTAATTTCAAATACAATTGCTTCTGAAAAAATGTTATCACTTTGGGAAACTTGGAAATCGTTGGAGATTTCAAGTACGGAACGTTTAAAGCAACTCTGTTACGTATGCCATAGCGAGGTAACATCTTTAAATGTTTCTCCTTTTCTTTCATTATCCTGTTTTCTTTCCATATTCATACTTATCTTTCAACGTAAAATATTGATTTACAGATATAATTAAGTTTCAGTAGGTCTTTTAAGGCTTGAAATTCATATATAACTTGGAATATGTTATTCTACTGAGTTGTGTGTCTAGTAATTTCGCCAACGAAGTATTTAGCATGCATTCAAATAATTTTTCTTGCACTTAACACTTCGTTTAACAGTTAGGTAAGAAACCGGAGCCATTTTGTCATTTACTAACAAAGAAATGAAGATTTTTTCTCTTTGTCATAAAAATATCTCTCTAGGATGGCCTCAGTCCGAATCCCAGTTGAGATGGATTGTCTGGAGAAGAGGCTTTATGAGATCTTGGGTTTTTCTCAGAGAACAATTGTCTGATAATTTTATTTTTGTTATACTCCAAATATATTGGTATATTGCTTCATCGTCTGTGTGAAGGTAAGGCATTGCTAGAGACATTAAACCACAACAAACAGGGTCACACCGCCAATATATTTTATCGATGCGTGTCTTAAGTCTGAGGATACCGTTTTGCAAGTGAAGTTTAGCACATGATCCCTAGGTTAGTTATCAATTAAAAACCATGTAAATGTCTATCGAGCAAAATTTTTATGTGACTATTACAAATCTCCAAATATCTCTATGGTTTTGAACATATTCCCCTGCATACAAAAACGTTGTTCATGGTCAAATCAGAAGATGAATCTAAGATATTTGATATCAACATTAAAAACTTGTAGATATGTAAACATACGTTGCACAAGCTTTTCTTAACAATATATCCGGAATTTGCAACAAAAGTACTGCGTCTGAAGTTTGTGTTTAATATCGCTGTTAATGGTTTAGGTCTTCAGAAACCAAAGTAAATAAAATAATGCCTAAGTGAGCAAAGGATCCAATGAAATTAAAACCTCACATTCTGCTTAACGAGATATGGGAAAAACGGAGAATACTTTACGGAGGAAAATCATTTCCGAAAAAGATGCAGACTTGTATCCTCCGAGTTATAGATATACACATGATACCACCATCTTCTTGTTAAGGTAAGTAGTACGTGATTTACGAAATAAAACAAGCATATCGAGGTTACAAAATATACACAACGTTCAACAAGGGTAACATGTGAAGTAGCTGTACTTTATGACTGTATGCATATTGACATATAGGAAGGCACAATAATCATATTGATAATCACATCCATTTCAGTCATATACATATTGACAGCTACATCTGGTTTAATGGCGTAAGACTACTCCACAAGCGCTTCTGCAGACGGAACAACCCGCCCACATAATCAAGTCAGCTAAATTTCTCTTGAAAAGCCATTTGCGTTAGTTAGCCGTGAAGTCGTGTTCCTCCATCAAGACGATACGAAGTTGCACGCTGCACAACGTATCAGGAAAGCAATAGGTAATTTAGTGCATCCTCCACGTTGCTACAGATCTCTCACCAGAGATAGACTTCTCTGAGGTAGGATTAGGAACAATATGAGCACACTTCAAAGCCCTTCATCACAACCAGAGTTCGAATAATCAAACAGTTTGTCTTCATTAAAGGAGTAATTTGTTGTATATGCCGCAAGCTAATATACTGCTTGAGACAGGTTTAATAAGCCTCGGGACTTAAAGGTAGATATGAAATTGGAAGTCGTCTATGGCACATTTGGACTACAAATGAATTCCAAGTTGCCTTGTGTTTTTCCGAAAGAAAAAAGAAAAAGAAAGAGTTTAGGAGTTTAAAAGCCTACTGGCATGTTATTATGTTAGCTGAATACTTGGAACACGGACACGCAAAGCGGAAGACTTGGGATTCAAATCTCAACTGTGACAGTCAACTTTTATTTCTGAATTTATCTTTATAACGTTTGCGTACACATGATACATGCGCTAGAACAACTACCCGATCTAGGAAAATTACTATAAAATTGTCTACATATATTGCAAAATACAGCTACGAAAAAATACTACGGTGCTTGCATTCAGGCAAAAATATTCTATAACAGTGCATGTAATTTAGTATTTGTTTAGTAATATTCATTGACGTACTAAGCTTTTAAAATTTTCGGGATGCTCTATGTTTTTGGCCCAGGCCACTGTTACATAGGGTCTTCCACTGAAATTTACTTACAGGCGTGTTACAATGTGCGTAATTAGAGAATAAAGTCACATGTTGTTGCTTTCCTCTTTTTACAGTCCATATACGCTTGTATTTTACCTTACCTATACACTGCCCCATGTTTTTATAACCTGTATTTAAAATCTTGTTTAAGCTAATTATGCTATAATAGTTTATGTTTATGTAATTCATTTTGTGAAGGTAATTTTATGTCATTAAAATAGTTATCAGTGCCAGCACTAAGCGTCTTCATAATTTTAAGGCCTCAGATGTGTAATAGTTTATGGAGTCTAGATATATCTTGGAATGAGCCATTTTTCTGAAAAGTGATTACCAATAACTGACACTCCAGGTTATGTTAAAAAATTGCTATGTTTGAAATGTTGAAACTAGAAGTTAGTACAACTAAGTAACAAATAGTTCCTTCGTAAGTATGTAAGAGGCAAATTAACTTACAACAACAATATAGCAGATTCCTTGAAAATAACGATATGCGATTAACACCACTTACGCAATAAATAAAATTTCCTTCTCTGAAACAGATATTCAAAATCATTCGCATATATGTGACATCAGTTTGATTTTATCACTAATTTCCATACGCTAGAAATTGACTTTGCAGACAAAAAATAATTTTATTTTGATCCGGTAAGGTATATGCACCATGATCTAATCTGTTACGGGGATCTGAAGCGATTGGCTTCATAGTGTTAGGGAGGAGAAACAGTTCTTCTCAACTGAAAATGAACAACTTATTGCTGATTTCATTAAAAAAATAAGCGGCCAACTATATTGTTCTAATATTTAGCCCTTCATTATAACATAATGGAGCAGCAGCTGCTTTTAAGATCTAAATAATTTGTTAACATGGAAACACTTCCTAAGAAATATTATTCTCAAGACTGGACGCACATATGATTTCAGACATATGATAGGTTTAGTTCTCACTATTTTGAAAGGAGAACTTCCAGTGCCTTTATTGTTTAATATACAATACGCCAATCTTGGGTGAGTGACACCTTATAGATTTATTGTGGGCTACATGAGCAAAGAAATACCGTAGGCCATCAGGGAGCGGGGGTGTACTGAAGTGCCACAGAGAGGTGCAGAGGTCTCCTCAGTTTTACAGATTGACACACTAAGCACAACCGATGGTTCTCATCACAAGCCAGATAGAAGACGACCAAGCAATATCCCAAAATGTAACACTTCCTTAACCTTTCTATCCTTTCTTATTAAACATTTTATGACTACCATCGCCCGTGGCATGATACTGCATTTCTGTTTACGGATTTATTTCCGCTTATTTCTTATCTCTTTATATTGAATTAAATAATGGATACTAGTATTTTACTCCCCACATATAATATATAGTTCTAGTTCACTTCCTTCTATCCTTTCTCAAATGTAATGCTCCGTCTTCATCCAAACTAATCCATTTTTCTTTTTATTTTATTATGAATACGTCAAATCTCCCTCTTATAATTTGCTTATTTTTCTGTATAAGAACGGGGAAACTTTAATTTCAAGGCGACCCCATACTTTCCACAACCTTCGAATTTGGCGGGTTCTTGATCATGCAATTTAACCAAGTTCGAATGCTGATAATTTAAGATACTTCATTTATATAATCTCCTGTAAATTAGTAAATAGACGGACCTCAAACAGAGAGTGCCAGGGATTTACCGCATTCCCTGCGAATGCGGGATTCCTTACCCCGGCCAAACTGGGAGAACAGTAGCCACCGGAATAAAAGAACACAGTAGGAGTATCCACCTGATGCAACTGGAAAAATCAGGTCTGGCTAAACGCTGTTTCAAGGAACACCGGGCCAATATTCTTGCAATAAAATATATTTCCAAAAGTGCGAGAATGTGGCCAGGAAGAGTGAAGGAAACATTGGCTATTTTTTCGGAAAGACGCAATCTCATCAGAGACTCAGGACCTCAATTAAATACTGCCTGGAAACTGACATTACAGTTATACCAAATCCTGCACAGAAACACAAAATTAACCTCGCAGAAAGTCCCCTGATGCAGACCGTTTTCCATTTGGTCCGTGCTCCGATCCACCTCAAGGGACCACACCTCGGCGCCTCTCATCGGCCCACGCAGAACAGAGTGACTGTCCCATAAATAAAGGCAGAACACCAGTTTAACTCATTCGCTTGAGAAAGACGCGGTCCATCCCGCTAACTACCGCTCCATCAGTCTCCTGTCAGTACTCTCGAAAGTTCTCGAGAGACTATTCTTAGCCCGCTTGTCACCATTTTTGAGAGACATTCAAGTCATTCCACCCCAGCAATTTGGTTTTCGTCCTGGGCGCTGTAAATCTCAACAGTTGCTGCGCGTCGTGAAGGCTGCTGCCCTGGGTCTCCAGGACAAAGCTTTCTCTGTGGCACTGTCTCTGGATTCAGAGAAGGCGTTCTTTACGACCTTGCACACAGGGCTTCTCCATGAGCTCATCTCGTTGGGCTACCAAAACAAGCTCTACACTTTCCTCACTCCTTCCTTAAACACAGATCTTTCATAGTTTCTGTGGTGGGAATGTCACCTACAAGAAGGTCCATCAGAGATGGAGTCCACGAAGGCTCTGCGCTATTCCCAGCGCTCTTCTGCGTCTACGTTAAAATATAAGGATCTTCAACTGGACGGGCACCAATTCATGTTAATAAAATCAAAATATGTTAAAGATATATGGCTGACCTTCCCACTGAGCAGCACGTCAACATAGCGTAATTTGCTGACGACGTGTTGCTATGCTCTACAGATAAACACACACGCAAGGCCTTCAACCCTATTCAAAGACACCTCCACCTCATATAGGAATGGTGCATGGTCTGTCGGTTGTTCATAAACACGGAGAAAAGCCATGCAATGTTATTTACTAAGCGCCGCTTTCCCGCCAACCTTCCCACCTTTACATATTCCGGGCGTAGGATAGGGTGGGCAAACTCCATTAAGTACTTCGAAGTGACGCTGGATAAGGGTGTAAATTTCCGGGGGCATATTCGGGGCTTGTCTCATCGGGCGTCCGGAGCCTCGGTTTCGTGATACCCGGTGATGCGTTCCGGTATTCCGACAGCCGAAAAGTTGCGCCATTGTCAGGCTTTACTGCTTGCTGTAATACTCTATGCGTGTGAAGGCTGGGGCATGGCTGCAGGCTCAAATCTGCTGCTACTTCAACGAGTGCTATCTTTTCGGGCTCTCTGTTCTGTCGTTCGTAGTTTTCCTGTGATATACCTTCACGAAGCTTCATCTCTCCATTACGTGGTAGATGAAATTAGGCGTCGGGCCACTAAATTTTACGACTGTTTACCATTCTACCAGAGCACCCTAGTTAGATCTCTTGGAGATTATCGTCCCAGTGATCGTCTAAGAGCCAATACCAGCTTCACCGCATGGCTTGCGGGCCTTACCGGTAACCCTAAGGTACATCTACCAACTACAAAGTTAAACCATCCAATAACTAGTCTGGAAAATAAAATTTATATTTTTCTTTCTCTAAATTTTTAATCGCCATCAGTGGCGCACAATGAGTCGCTGTACCTGGGTCCTCAACCGTTGAGGAGCTTATGCTACCTCCTTTCTTTCTCCCACCTAAATTTCACACGTGGCCCTAAAAATCCCTTATTCCTGTCATTAAGTGTTTAAGACCTTACTAGGACAGACTGACGAATAACTTACATACGGGCTGTCCCACATTTCGCAAATTGTACGAAGAAGAGGTTTAAGCCTGACAAAAGCACGACGACAACGGCGATTTAATTCATTCAGCATACCCTGAAGACGGGAACAATGTATGCTCCCGAAACGCTGGTACATTACCACATCTACATCTTGAAGCCCAAGAGAACTTTGATTACCTTCTCTTGCCTATCTGCCACAGATATCTAATTTTCTCTTTCCCACCTAGTTTTTACCTATATAAGTAAAAAGATTAGCTTTGAAACTAAAACTACCAATTTTTTCCTGCCTTTCTAAGTCTTCAACTCACCATTTAGCTCTTTTCAAAAGCCCTTTTCTCAAGTGTCACGGAAAACATCGATTTATATTTATTTATGGGGCCTCGCCATGGCCGAGCGCTTAGAGCGCTCGACTCTCACCAAAGTGCCCCGGGTTCAATCCCAAAAGCCACAAATTGAGATTTGTGGTGGACAATGTGGCTCTGGAGCGGGATGTACTCCGATTCTTCCGGCTTGCCCCGCCAACGTACCACCAATTGCTCCATCATTCATCTTTCCTATCATTGATTTCACCCTGATACTATCTACCAGTTCTCTCGCTCTCATCTCAGGCGTTGGACTGGTCCCTCAACCGTGGTTCCTCTATTAGGCTCAGTGCTCTGGCTTCCCTCGCCCCGACTTTTCAGGCTAGTGGTATCCGTGTCCCCTACCATGGTATCAGTGATATCAGGGAGGAAAAATATTAATTTATTTATTTTTGAAAGTCCTCCAACGTTGATCAAATCGTACGATGATTGAAATGGACGAAAGACGCTCAAATGAACCCTGTTTTCGCGGAACATCAATGTTTAAGAATAAGGGAAACCCCCGAAAAGGCTTTATCTAGATAACTCATTTGTGACTGAAATTTGAAATTGGGACTTTTTGATGCTGATGCAGGCGCAGTACCTCTACACCACATAGAGGACCAAAAATTATTGATGAATGTATATCTAAGAGTAATTTTATATGTATAAATGTTCCCTATGTAAGCAGATTTCTCAAAACAAAATTTAACATTAGCACTTCGTAAATTTGCATTTATATTTCCACAAATGTCTATTAAAAGGTGACAAGTTTGTAATTTATTCTAAAACTTCCACAACTTTTGAAAATATAGTGGTTTCTACTTAAGTCTGGTTAAATTTACCTATTAAGGAGAGTGTTGGGTGAAAATTTAGGCAAAATTGACCAAAACTGTAATTTAAACTTTCGGACTTCTTAAAGGTCCGATTCCCTTGAAAGGTCGTTTGCACAAATGTTTGTTACCAAGATGAAAATTAGAGTTACATGGTGTGTGAAATAATGTTAGAACGTTTGTGTAAATGTTCATATATTATTTCCAACAATTTTCAGAAACGTTTAGCAACACTTGTTATAGATATGTAAAGAAGTCTAAGTATTTTAGGTAAAAATTGTACTATCACATAATAGAGGCACAAACACAGGGTAGTTTTAGTTAATATGAGGAAAGTTTTATTGCGTCTCCTCAGTTGACTGTATTTTTATAGTTTTCAATGTTTAAGGAATCCTCTAAATGTAATTTTTAAATTTTGGCAGCCAAAATTCGGGAACATTGCCTGGCTCTTGGGAGTTCGTTTACAAACTTGCCAAGATGTAGATGTTCTCGCAGCAACTACGTCTTCTAATTGACCCACATATTATGCCATTCATGGAAGGACACACGGAGGCACAATAACGGCAGGCCATTGATTATCAATTCCGAACGTTATGTGGCCGAGATAAACAAATTATTCATTTTACAGATGCGGGGACATTATTGTCAAAAACCACGATGTTTTCAGTATGATGGGGCTACGATCCATTGGAACTTCATTTAATGACTGTGCTGAAACCCCACTTTTCACATCAATCCCATAGCCAACGAACCTGATCTTTCTGCTCCATCAACTGAGCTCTGTGGGGTATTTGAAATCTTCTTTTTTATTTATTGAACCACAGTAACTTCACAGTGCTTATGGGTTGATTCAACAGCCGCAATCTAGAAAAATATTGTGACCATTCCTCAAGACATTATTTAGAACATAATGCGGAGATTCCCCTAACGTCTTCAGCCATGCATCCTCTTTGGTGGAAACCATTTGCGTAATCTGACTTTTAAGAAATAAAGTTGTCATTGATCTTAAGAAATGAAATTTATATATTGCAAAATAAACTTGTATTAGGTAATTTTAGTAATGCCAGCGTGTATAGAAGAATTTAAATTATAATGGTATAAATATATCCTTAATCTATAAAAATAGAAAAGGGTGACATTCCTCTCATTTCCGCAATATTTGCTAACTGAAACAGAAAAGCATACAATTTTTTGGATAAGTGAAAACTTACAACTGGCAATAGTTCCTTCAAAACTATTAGTTGAATGTTATACTTCTTAAAACACTGACTTTGTAAATATTAAATAACATAAATACGAAATATTATTTAAAATTATGCAAATTGCACTATAAGGAGATAAAATACCATAAACTTTTTGTTTAGAATGCATAATATATGAAGGACTTAATGTGTAAAGTCCAAAGTTGTAGTGGTGTTTCTTTATGCAGACGTAAGTTGCACTAAAGCATTCAAAACACTCAGTGGAATATTTGAGTTTTGGAAAATTCACAAATTGATATGCTTAATAAGCCATTTTTAGAAATGAGTGTCATTTAAAATAAAGCAAGAGTGGAAGTAATCTAAATATATAGCTGTCTTCAACCCTTTAGTAAGTGCTATGGAACATTTTAGGGACTTCCTCGCAAATCTGTGGCTTGCCTGCCCGCGGCCCTGTGGTCTTGCGTATTTCTCTCACTTTATGTATTCCTGCTTGGCCACTATAGACCTTTTTAAAGGTCCTATTGCGCAATGTGTCTACCATTGTTTGTCTACCATTTTTCTTTTGCTGAACAAGATAAATCTTTCTTTCATTCTTTCATTCTTTCTTTCTTTTTTATTTTTGAAGGTTATTTACAGTTGTTCCTGTGCGACAAAAGAAGCGGTAAAATGAAGTGAATACCATATCTTAAAGAGTATACTGCATAGAATTTTCTTTATGTTCATTACAATCCTCTTTTACAGACAAAGATCTATTTCGAAGTGACTATAGTAATGCGAGCAATGGAAGTAACCAGTATTTAGAATAGAAATTTCATAAACTTACGTGCAAAAATAGTTTTCTTAAAGTTCACTATTACCATTTTAGTGCTTACTATAACTGCTGGTTTGCACAACCCGGTTGCACTTTTATAAAAGCATAAACAATTTATTCAAGACCAAAAGGTAGCCAGAGACACCTCATGGTTCAGTTACGATCAAAGGCATACCGAATAATGGCACTCAGTACTAAAATATAAGAATTGAAATAATAAAGACTAAATGTCAAGCACAAAATAAGTTGTGTTTATGGAACTTAGGGCTGGGAATGCTTATAGAAACAAATTAAAATCCTTACAGCTTCATGGCATAAAGGGATATTGCGAGATGGTATTTCTAATTTCAATTTAGCGCAGCGTCATATATGTTAAGCAATAACGTAAAGGAGAGACTGAGCTTGTTTTGAGAAAAAACAGCATATTACTCATTTTTAGCACAAAAGCAGAGGACAGAGATGAAAGGCATCATCGCCGCCTCTGCTGCGAGATCTGGTCCAGGGAAAATCTAAATGAAAGATATAGTGGTACCTTTAATTCGAATGAATGTGGCATAATGCATGATTCAGGACATATATATTTGGCTGGTAGTAGTCACAGAAAGGCTGATGTCTCTAATTATTAATAATAATTATAATGATGAAGATGATGATGATAATAATATAGTGCCAGTAATTAAGTATCTTTAATTCGAGGTCGGGAAACCTTACCATTTCTGGGGTTGATATTTCCCTTACCTACTTTCTCACTATCCTTTCTCTTCCCACTTCTGTTTCTGTTATTTTCCTTTTACTAAAGCCCACGCACTCTCACGCGCGCACACACATACACACATTTATGTATAGAATCATCTGGATCAAAAAGGACTGGAACCTGTAATCCTCTACGCCACTAAACATCAAAGCCCTTCAGTAGGCGTTTTATAAGAATTGGCACCCTAATCTATGGGTTATTAAACAAGCATTGATATAACGGCGTACACCAGCAAGAAGAGTTTGACGAAGTCAAAGCTCCCCTTAATTCCTGAGAGAGTAGTAGAAGCCTTCACATAGGCAATGCATTGAATCAAAAAATTCCCCGCCCCAGTTAGGCTGTCACACCACTTTCCTGTTCTCTATATTGGAACACATTGAAGTATCGTATAATTTCATCTGGGAATCACTATCCAGACATCCATGTACCCTAATAGTCATCGCGAACTTCTGCCATGTCAAGTCGTACCCAATCCGAAGAACTCCCTATAGGATGGGGCTCAGGTGATCTTCCCAGCCTACTTCTGGGATGGTCGGAAATACCACCGGTGCTTGAGTTCCACCGCGTTCGCTCCACAGCAATTGCAGCATCCCAATCCCATTCTATGTTAGAATATATCGTCACCGATACTCGTCAGCTGATCTGCAGCAATATCATAAGCGTGCACCTCAAAATTCAGCCATTACCTATGACATTCCTGAAATCATTGAGAGACGTAACTGGTAATTTGATTCATTTTCTTTGAAACGTACAGTTACAACACTCTAATGCTCTGAGTATGACATGCATGTAACTAAATTAGAACCCCAGAACCACTCCTTATCAACGGGTCCTTAGCTAATTTTTTGTATTAAATTAATGTCCTCCAACGTTAAGGCATATCTGGCCATGAACGAAATGGGTGAAAATTATGCTCAAACGAGCCCAGGGTCCATAGGGCTTAGATTTGACCGCAATTCGTCCTTCAGGATAAGAGAAAACCTCTCAAAACGCTTATCCAGATAACTCACCCTCACCAAGATTTGAACTCGGGATCTCTTGAGCGCAGGCAGACACGCTACTGAGGGGGGTTTAACTACGAAGTATTAGCGAATATTTCTTTCGGTAATTTTTTATTTTTATTACATTACCTGAGTATTTGTTTAAGGTGCTTAAACCATGCGCTATTATTATTGTGACTTTGTGGGCTCGTGAAATGAAAAGTCCCATTTCACCACTCAAAAATGTTCTTTATTTCCACCGACTTACCGTTAAACACTTGCCAATTACACAGAATTACGTAATGCACACAAGTACGGTTCACCAGTTCGTCCGTTAAGTTCCACTTGCACTCGCGATTACGTAAACTCCTCCGACGCACGCAGTCTTCTCGTCCGTTCACACTAGCTCGTCAAGCACTGACTGACTGACTTCACTCGCTGCAGCCCTTTTTATAGCAATATCGCCGTCTTCTCGACTTCTCTAGTTTCCACGCGAAGGTTCCAGATGGCCGTGGAAGAGGGGGAAGTGCCCGCCAGCGCAAGAGACATTTCCCTAATAATCATCCCCCTCAGTTAGTGACAGAGACTGATGAGTGGGTGTGGCCCAGCCGCCTCGGGTCCCTTCCAGCTGTCGCCGGTCTGTCCTTCCGCTAATTGGGTGACACTGCTCCCCCCTCAAAGCTGGTCGTCCCGAACAGCACCATCGTAGCGGGCTAGACGATCCAGGTGTACCACCAACATCTTCCCTCGGGGAACCTTCTGGATGCGGTAGACCACGTCGTTAATCCTCTTCACCACCCGGTACGGTCCTTGCCATGGCTGCTGGAGCTTCGGGCTGCATCCCTTGGTCCGGGTAGGACGGTACAACCAGACCAGGTCACCTTGCTGGAACCCTTGGCTGTTGGCTTGCCTGTCATATCTGGTCTTCATGCGGTCGCTCGCCTTCTGGATGTTCTGGTGAGCCATCTCGGGCATGTCGTGGAGGTGGTCCACCAGGTGCTCCACATACTCGGTCACCGGCTGCTTAGCCTCCGGAGGGCTTCCAAAAGCCAGGTCACAAGGGAGGCGTAACTCTCGACCGAACATTAAGCTGGCTGGCGTCATCCCAGTTGTGTCGTGTGTAGACGAGCGGTAGGCCAGCAAGAACAGTGGCACCTTGACGTCCCAGTCTCGCTGATGGCTGGCCACCACCTTCCTCAGGTGTTCCTCTAAGGTCTTGATGTATCTTTCGACCATGCCATCCGACTGGGGATGTAGAGGCGTCGTGCGGGTCTTGTTCACCCCAAGCATTTGTAATGCCTCCTTCATTAGGTTGGACTCAAAGTTGGTACATTGGCAACTGTGTAGCTCTAACGGCACCCCAAATCGACAGAACACTTGCTCCACGAGGCAGTCTGTGATTGTCTTTGCCTCTTGGTTTGGGATGGCATACACCTCCGGCCACTTGACTAAGTAGTACACGACTACTATTAGGTACTTTTTGCCTCGGTCGGGAACTGGGAACGGTCCAGCAATGTCAACGGCGAGCCGTTTGAATGGCACTCCGACGTTGTACTGCTGCATGCGACCCCGGCTCCTAGTCTGGGGGCCGCGACTCGCCGCGCACACTTGACACTGACGGCACCATATCTCAGCATCTGCTCGTAGCCTCTGCCAGTAGTAGCACTGCCGTAGTTTGTCAATCGTTCGGTTCGCTCCCAGGTGTCATCCCGAAGTACCGACGTGCACTTCCTCCAAGACTTCCGGGACCTTATTCCGGGGAAGTACCAACTGTTCTCTCTGCGTCTTCCCATCGGGTGACTCCCATACCCGGAACAGCACACCCTCTCTGGTCTTCAACGAGTCCCATTGGGCCCAGTACGACTTGTAGGTGGCACTCCTCGGTGCGATGTCCTCCCAGGTTGGTCTCGTCCCTGCCTCAAATTCCCTCAAGAGTGACCCCAAGTCTGCGTCCGCCAGCTGCTCCCTCCTAGGGCCTGCGCTATCCCAGCCATCCGCAGGCACTGCCGTGACTACTCGGACTGCTGCGGCACGCTCCTTCTCCTCCACTCTTGTACACTGGCCGCACTCTTCTGGACAGGGTCTTCGGGACATGTCGTCAGCGTTACCGTGGCTCTTCCCTCTACGATGTTCCGAGGTGAAGTCGTACTCCTGCAGCCTCTGGACCCAACGTGCTGTTTGGCCTTCCAGGTTCTTAAAGCTCAATACCCAGGTTAGGGCGGAATGGTCAGTTCCCAGGTGGAATGGCTGACCGTACAGGTACTTGTGGAAGTGCTCCAAGGTCTTTACTACCGCCAATAATTCTCGTCGGGTGACGCAGTAGTTCTTCTCTGCCTTGGATAGTGTCTTGCTGTAGTAGGCTATCACCCGCTCATGGCCGTCCTGGATCTGCGATAGGACACCTCCAATGCAATGGTCGCTAGCGTCGGTGTCCACAATGAAGGCGCCACCCAGTTGTGGGAAACCCAAAATTGGAGCACTGCACAGAGTCTCCTTTAGGTGCTGGAAAGCGTTTTCTGCGTCCTCCGTCCACACATAAGGCCGGTGTTCCTCTGTCAGGCGGGTGAGGGGTTTTGCGATGTTGGAAAACCCCTTTATGAAGCGCCGGTAATAACTGCACAGCCCCAGGAAACTGCGCAATTCTTTCTTATACTTTGGGCGAGGCCAATCTCTCACAGCCTGTGTCTTCTCAGGGTCTGTGGCCACTCCGGCTGCTGAGACTATGTGGCCTAAGTAGTTAACTTCCTTGCGGAAGTGCTGGCACTTCTTCGCATTCAGCTTCAAGTTGGTCGCCTGCAGTCTCTATAGCACCTTACTCAGATTCTTGAGGTGATCTTCAAAAGTCTTCCCGACAATGATGATGTCGTCCAGGTATAGCAGGCAGGCATCCTAAGTCAGCCCTCTCATCACTGACTCCATGAGGCGTTGGAAGGTAGTTGGTGCCTTGCAGAGGCCAAAGGGCATAACCGTGAAGTGCCAGAGCCCTTGGCCCGGCGACAATGTGGTCTTCTCCTTGTCTCTTGGGTCTAGAGCTACCTGCCAGTAGCCCGACTTCAGGTCCAGGGTCGAGAACCACTGTGCACCAACTAGCGTGTCCAGGGTGTCGTCAATCCGGCGTAAGGGAAAACAGTCCTTCCGGGTGACAGCGTTCAGCTTTCTGTAGTCTACGCAGAAGCGCAGCTTGGCGTTCTTCTTCGTCACCAAGACTACAGGGGAACACCAAGGGCTGTCAGACTCTTCAATCACTCCCCTGGATCTCATTTCCTCCAGCATGTCTCGTACCGCCCCTTGCTTCGCCAGCGGAACGCGTCTATGTGGTTGCCGAATAGGCCGGGCGTCTCCGGTGTCGATGCGGTGAAGCACTTTGTCCGTGCGGCCGTAGTCACTATCGGCTTGGCTGAAGACGCGCTCGTATCGCATCAGTAGTTGTCGAACTTTCTCCAGCTGTTCTGCGGTCAGGTGGTCGGCCGCCCTCTCCAGTAAGCCTTCTAGCCGGGGCCCCAGGTGCTGCTTCGGGGCCGGCTCCTGTGTCTTGTCGATTGCTGTTACGCTCACCATGGGCTCGCACGTTCCCAACTCCGTCCCAGCCTGGACGTCGTGATCGGTGTCCGTTGGATTTAGCAGTCTCACTGGCACCTCCTCTTTGTACGGCAGCAATGCCCTGGCTACACACAGTCCGTGTACAGGCGTCTTCTGGTCCAGCATCATGTTCCTGGTTCTCTGGCCCTCCAGTCGCGCCGTCACCACCACCTCGCTCCTCGCGGGGACAACCACGTCTTCGTCCAAGACGACTCTGCAAATTCCAAGGCGCTCTTCGGGATGACGGAGTATAACCTCTTCTCCGTTAAGCCGCAGGACCTTCTTGCCGACGTCGACCGTGGCCTCATGGCTCCTGAGGGCATCCAGTCCCAGGATCACCTCCTCAGCCACCATCGCGACGAACACCCACAGACGCACGGCACTCCGTTATAGTACCAGGCAATGGCGGTTGGTACGTTACATTAGGTCCGTAGGTTTTTCGTTTTGAAGAAATACTTCTCTGGCACATCGTGACACTTCTGGGGCCCACTTCATTTCTGGGATTGTCTTTCTGTTTCCAGGAACCCTAGATGTTGAGGGTTAAGGCAGGATAATCGCGTCAGGATTGCATTTATCTTGGAACCATACTTGTTAGCGTAATTCTAAGTCTCTTGTTTGTACTAAAAAGTCATATTATGAACTACCTGTGGTGCTGTGTTCCAGTTACTGAAATTCCCTTCATTTGACACTCAAAATTCTATTCCTACATAAATATAGTAATAATTTATGGACTGTAGGATTGACCTGTCGAAACATCGTAGTGTTATATACACCACATATCTCGGTGCTCCAACATGTTGCATTTTCCATTAGATGCTTAATGCACTTTAGAGAACGATTCTAGTTGCATAAAATAAAATGCTGAGTTTTGGGCTTACTATTCAAGCTCTAACCTTTGATAGTAGAGAAACTCAATTCATTCTGAGTTCAGGGTTTATCTGTTGGAAAGTAATTCAATTTGCATATTTATTTTAATGCGCCGAAACAGGTATATTTAAGTGCTGCGCGAATTAGGTAAATACTAAGAACTAAAGGAATAAGGATGGTAATATTTAAATTGTATAATTCAGCTGCTAAATACGATTAAATCTTATACAAGCAGTAATGCATATCCTTGTGATAGAGCAATATCATGCGCGGGAATTAGATAGAAAATCAGTATTGTTCGAAAAAAATATTATAAATAGTTTAAAGCACTGTATAGTCTCTATGGTGAAATACGAGTTTCTGCACCAGCACATTGGATGTCAGTGCTGCAAGGTTAAATCAAATATGACAGGTCCATTAATTTACAATGGAACATGGCATATTGACAAATCCCTGATCGATTTCCATAGATGTCACATTTGCTTGCGGGAGATTACCAATAATTTGAGGTAGTGAACGATACTGCTTGTATGGCTGCAAACCATTCTTTTCGAACCACTAGTTGAGCCCGTCCCGTGAGATGTGTCGTAATCTAAGTTACATTTAGTAAATCTGATCAATTATACACAATGATAAAAAGAAGTCTGATGTAATCTATCTAGTGCAGATAAATGGATAGGTATTTACGCAGTAACCTAATTTACTATTTACATTCCTGAGAATTCTTTTAACTATTCAGTTAAATTCTGAAGGGTCAGCCGAAGTAGCTATAAGGCCTGGTTTTACTGTGGTAAAGGCAATGAAGAAGTTTCTTCATTACCAAGGCATAGCTGTGTACTTGGGTCAACAGGACCTTTGTATCATTACTTCCATGCCTACGAGAATAGCATAATGGTAGATACCTGGAGGGCGTCCAAATCTGGATGGAGGCGTATGCAAGCATGATCGATGGATACAGTACGAAGAATCCGTCACCACCTTGCTCGAACCTCACAAGCCCTTCACCCTTTTGGAACTCTTCAAGGGCACATTATTTAGGGGGAGCAGCTCCGAAACGATGCCGGTGAGAAAATATTAAGGTTTTCATTAAGCCCATAGCCTCAACAAGCAGATTGCAGTTTGATGCTGTATAATATATCCAATATTCGTCTAAGTAACAAGTTGCAAACCACGGAAGATCGTAGGTAAGTCAAAGTGCGCAGTCGGTAGGAATCGAACTCGCCACCTCCAGAATGCGTTACCTCCTGAACTACTTCGTTCACTTTCTCTGACTGTTCATGATGAAACAGTCTCTATTACAGTAACACTCCAACTGTTACCAGATGTAGCCGACGAGCTTAATAATGGGTACTTATCTAAATTACATGAATTGCTGCGATTCATTTAATCTACAAAAGGAGTGATATGCATTTATAAAGCAGCAACACAAGAACTTTGTGTGACGATTTAACATAATGTTCTCATGTGAAATGCACTGAAAGCTGTTGTGAGAGAGAACATTACAAGTTTGTAAGCCAAGAGACATGTAAAGCTGGAATCTCCGCAGGGTTGGATGCCTTTTACCTCCTGAAGTGTAAGGCATGTATACGACCCAGGCCTCATTTGAATACCGCAGTCTGCTTAAAGCGGGGTTTCCGTGAAACTAAGTGTTTTTGTTTCTCTTCATCTTTTTGTGCTATTTTGTTGTGAATTTACTGCTGCAAAGGGCATGCTCCAAACACAAACACCTAACTTAAAATGTTAGAGAAGCAGGAACCTACATTACAGTAAGGTAGAGCTGCTTTAAGTTCTTTCCTCCCAGAAATCAGCTTACACAAATCCACTACTTCTAATCTAGTACGGTGAATTAACAACAAAATATTTGGTAATAAAACGGGTGTATATGTTACGCTGGGTGTACACACACTGTGACATAGTATTTTTTGCGATACAAGTGTGATAAGTTGATTCCGGAATCCTGACACAGAAGATCAATAATTATATAAAAATTACAGGAATACAGCCAAATAAGTATACGTAAATCAGTGCCATAAAAAGTATGAGTTACATTTTTTACTGAAATGAAATTGGCTACCAAATTCCTGTTCAGGAAAAGTTATTAGTCACTAAGTGGGCATAGCTAAGGCAATTAGATTTTACGTTGCTCTCAGTCGACAAGAAAACCTTTACCTTAAGGTTCTTGTACCTTATCTCAGTAATCAAAAAACCGAAAAATGCATAATCCGAACATTATAAAAGAAACACAATTATTAGATTTTAACAAGTAACGGAGTAAAAATTGTGTTTCAGAGATTAAGATTTCACAATATACCGCGTTGATCACTTAAAGTTTTACTGCAGAATCTCTAAAATAACAATGGATATTCAATAAGGTAAATAATATGTACCACTCCGAGACAGATATTTTAAACCGTTAAGTTTTTGGTATGTTAGAGGTTATAAAATGTGATACTTTAGCAGTTGCAGTTTGTTTAACTGAGCCTCAGAAAATGTCAATTATGTCTTCAAATATTCTGAAAATCGCTTCAAATATCTCGGTAGCTTGTGTTAAGTTGTTGCTTTTATGACGCCCACCCACTTGTTTCCTGAGAACATGGTCTGGGTGGCTCAGATATTTAGACGCTGGCTAATTGATCTCAAAGTCGTGGATTCAAATTCAGTACCCTTACGATGCTGATACGACCCTGGTGATCAACAGCTTCTCAGCGATTCCCTGGATGCGGATGTCATAGTTCACAACTGAAACAATCGACAGCAGATTCATCGAAGTTTCAGATAATGGAGATTCCATGAAAGTAACTCACAAATCGAGACATTATTAAAGTACATTTCTGGAGAACGAGACGTAGCTCGAATTTGTCATACGAAGTTGTGATTTTCCACTTCTGAAGTCCTCCTGTGGCTCCTGAACTCAGACACCCACATAATAAGTTCAGAAGGGGTGTAAGTCGAGGAGGAGGAGGAGGAGGAGGAGGAGGAGGAAATCATCCAGCGTACTTAATGCATGTTAATTGTATACTTCATTTTCGGCTAAGGTAAATAAAAGAAACGGTATGCCTAACAGAAGATAAAATTAACTAACAAAAACTGTTGACCGAAGTGGTTCCAGTAGCAAGGTTAGGAACATTAAGCTCGGCGGGGAACCGCCGATCGATTATCTAGACTTGCTTGTTGATCTTAAGAGGTCCCGATTTCAAATCTCGATTAGGGTGAGTTACCTGAATTATGTTTTTTCCGGGGTTTTCCCTTATCCTGGGAGACGAATATCGGGTAGCTCTATGCTCTAAGGACCCCGGGTCCATTTGAGCAGCATTTCACCCTTTCATTCATCGTCCGATATGACTGACGTTGGAGGACGTAAACTACAAAAAAAATTGTTGATCTTAAAAGAAATGTATCTCGCTGCATATACTAAAGTGGTGCACGAATTAAGTTCTAAGTGAATAGTGAAGGAAACATTTTTATGGTAAAGTGTATACGATTATATTGCAATTCTACAATAAAAATATATAAAATATGTAGCAGAACAGGAAATCGCACAGGTATAATTACACCCAAAATTAGAATGCGCTGCACAGTGGTACAGCAGCAGAGAAAAAGTGTGACTTCTCTGACCAAAGTTGGATACGAATCGATTCCTACCGAACGCAAACAATGAAATATACTCTATACAATAAAGCATATAGCAGAGTTGTTGAGTCATGAAGGGTATTCCGATGTAGTTAGTTTGCGATCTCAATCCAATTATAAAAATGTATATAGGTTAATTTGCCTGCCATGAATATAGAAAATTCAAATTTATACCATCACAGCAGGAATGGGAAGTGCACAAAAAGCGTTAACATGGAAAGGCTTATTTGCAGTGTTTCAGTGATGACAGAGAGGAGAAAACAAAGTTAGTTTTTGTGAGACAAAATTAGTCCAGCAGCTAAGCAATTTTTGGGTCAGGAGTTCTTAAAGGGGATAAGTTTGTATTGCGTAATGTTTCAAAAGTATATCCATAATATTTCAGCGGGATAGAGGTGGTATGTCTATGTACGATTAGTTGATTAAGCATTTGTTTATTGACTCCTTTTATTTGAATGCCTTGTCGTGTAGATATGCTTTTCATCTGATCTCCATCATTCTGAAGCACATTCTCCATCATTCTGTACTTCTGAGGTGCTCAAGAGTGCCTAAGTGTTTCACAACTTGTAGAGTTTCTTCAAATGATGAATTTCCTTTGAAAATTAATCAGCTTTGTTGTTCGCTTGAGGTAATGCGTCTGCGACAAATAGAAGAATACACAATTCCCTTTGTGCTATTTGAAATGTTTATCACTTTGTGATTCTCTTTTTTGTAATTTACGTCCTCCAACGTTAAGCTATATCGGATGTTGAATGAAATTGATGAAATTATGCTCAAATGAGCCCAGAGTCCATAGAGCTTAGAGTTAGCCGACGTTCGTTTTTCATGACCAAGGAAACCCTCGGGAAAAACCATATCCAGGTACTCACCGTGACAGAGATTCGAAGTCGGAGCCCATTGCACGTGAGGCAGGCATGCCACCATCTACGCTACCGAGGCGGGCTGACATTGTAATAATACGATAAAATACTCATAGAGAATTTCAAGCAGATATCATCGCTTTCAACTTTAAATCCTTTTTTTTTTCAAGTTTTCATTAAGGTAATTGTTTTGATTAAAAAGTGCTTCATGATCATTTTTCAAACCAAAGTATAGGTATGGTAGAGAAAAGGACTAGTCACCTTTGAATTTGCTATTTTTTAATTTATTAATAATAGGCGATAAAGTACTTAACAAAAATATTACCTAGTTATCAACTCTCAAAAATGGCTTTGCTCGTCCACCAAGAGATTATTCCCAAAGTTTTTCTGAAAATAAGGACTTAATCGGTTAACCATGTTGACCTCTGCAACATCTAACTACCAATAAAATTACTCAAAAATAACTTTGGAGAAAAGTGCTTATAAACTCGAAATGTACAGGAATCAAGTGTTAAGGAATGTTTCAAACGCCATACGGGGAATAAATATTGCTGACATAAGAATTCAAAGGTGCCAAATAAAAGCATGCAGTACAGATACGGTATAGCAGAATGTTCAGTTTTTAATATTTTCAGAACTGCATCAAATTTGACAGTACGTTGCCTTAAGGTCATCAAATATCTGCACATACGAGGTTGGTCTGAAATTTTTCCAACCTAATAAAGATACAAGACATTTTTTCAGAACTTCTTTTATTTTTCAACATAGTCTCCTTGTAACTTTACACACTTCTCCCAGTGATGCTCCCATGTCTGTGACCCGCCCAATAATACTCGGTGTTTTCCTCTGCAAAATAATTGTTCACGAATGTGATGTCTCCTCTTCATTTGCCGAAAATCTCTGACCTCTGAGCGCAATTTTCAGATAAGGGGACAAAAAGAAGTTTCTGGGGGCTAGATCTGGAAAATGGTCAAGCGGTTTAAACCATAATTCGTGGATTGTGGCCATTTTCCCGCAAGATCTGCCTGAGCTTGCCAAGTAATGATGCGAAGTATGCTCCTGTAATGCTTTTTCCTTTTTGAAGATAATAGATTAAAATAACTCCATAAAAAAACAGTCGCCATCACGTTCCCAGCCTCCCCCCCCCCCAACAAAAAACAGTTTTTACTTTTAGTTGGAGCCGGTTGCCCCTTTGCAGTCCACTGTTTGGAACTGCACTTTTGAGTCTGGCGTATAATGGTGTATCCAAGTTTCACTTTCAGTAATTAGTCGGTGCCAAAACTCGTATTTATTGCACCTAAACTGCGCCAACAGAGCGTTGTAAATGATCATTCGAACACGTTTTACGGTCTAACGAGAGCAAACGCGATTTAATATGTGACAAACACATTCTTTTGACAAGTTCATAGCCTCTGCTATCTATCTCATTTTAATTCGGCGGTCGTCTAGCACAAGAAGCCCAAAATTTCACTGCGGTAAATGATGGTGCAGGCTCCCCATACACAGAATCCAAATCATCTTTGATTTGTGTAATCGTATTGCCTTTAAAAAGAAATACATAATGACAGCTCGATACTCGGCTTTGTCCATTTTTATAAAAAATCTATCAACTCACTCAAACGACTGCTACATAGAAACTGAGCGTCCAAAATGGCTGAAACTTTAGTGCGTAACTATCAAGAGATGAACAACGAAATTCAGTAGCGTTTATTTACGACTGATGCCATCTTCATGTTGAGGTCGGAAACTTTTCAGAACACCCTCGTAAATAAAACATAGATTTGATTTCGAACTAACTTAACATTTCATTGACAGATTGGGACTTCTCAGAACCTACCACACAAGAAATGATCTTTGGTTATACATAATTATACTTCCTGCTTTCTTTGCTGTAGATTAGGAACATACAGAACATAGTTCACTGAGTTGTTTAATTTTGTCCTATTTATTTTCGAAGAGACTGTAACGTGTCTATGTATTAATAAAATAAACAGAACATTTCAAAATCTATTTAATCATAAAGACACCTATGTGCCAATTTTTTTCTTCAAAATGTTTGTATTTGTGACAACTGAAGGGTGGCCTATGCTGTGTGTTTCTTAAATTAAGCATACTTGAAGGAATTATAGTTGTTAAAGAACAAAAACTTTTCTAAAATCAAGTTACTAATGGCCGTACCCAGACTACTGATGAATTTCTGATGTTAGATTTATATTTCTGTTGATGAATGTTTCACCCTATAGTTTAATTAATTCATGCATTTGGTGATTATTCAGGAATCGAAATGGTATGAACTTGGCTATAATAAAGCAAGTATTGGTGACATTCTTCTCGGTTTTACTATACCATCTGGAAGAATATATTACAAAGTATATTTTACTAAGTAAATATTGCACAAAGAGGTAGGTGAGTTAAACTTAATTAAATATCGTATTGAGTCGCTTATACAGTTAATTTTATGTCCACTGGCCAAAGGAGGCAAATGGAGAAATTCCGTAGATTCATCGTCTGACTGTCAGCAGACATTAAAATGGTGGCCTGCAGATTCATAGTTGAAGGAATTTTACTGTCGTTAATATTTTACTATTGCTGATCCCGGTGGCTCAACTGGTTAGCAGCTGTCCCCGGATTCAAAGCGAGCCTAAACCGATGGTATCATGACAATAAAATATTTGCGGGACAATATTTTGTCACAATGTCGGCTTTAATATGATCCTGGAAATTTTCAACGTCCTTAACAAACTAATTACATTTTTATCCCACAACCTTCTTAATAGTTCTAAACGTGAATTAATATTTTTATACTACATTAATTTGAAATTATTGATGCTTAGAATGATAAATTTGCAACCTCAAATCTAGGTATACGCACTTCTCAGCCCCAGAGTTTAGATTTTATCAAGCGTCTTTCAGAATTAATTTAGGAAGTAGCTGAATGCGTGTAAGGGTGAGTATTCTGAGAAACTGACAGCTGGAATTCTTGCTCATTATTAAATATTCCTCTCTGATTCTGGATCCAGTAGAACTTTTCCAAGGTTTACGAGCTCTTTCATGGAAAAGAAAACCACATAATCTTCTAATTTCTCCAGTGGTTGTTGTATTGTTTTCTACTTTGTCCGTAGAAATGTTAAATTTTAATGTTCCAATAACACCATCTTTAGCGGCAATTTGCTGAAATGTAATTACAATCAAGGATACTTTATGGAACAAGTATCAACGTTAAGAACGTGCAAAAAATTTATATATAAACACACATTTTAACAATTTAAATTTCAGCTATTTTATGTGGGGGGGAAGTAACGTCAATATCATATTCCTTCTGATATAGCCGATCCAGTGAGTGAAAATAAGCATGGAAGGAATTTGGAGCACGAGTATGTTAAAATTCAGACTCAATCCCTGAGTCACTTTATCTTCAGTAGTTCAATGAAAGTCAGGTATTAGGTATGAATACATTTCTTACTACATACACATCCATTTATGATAGTGAGGATTGGCAAAGGAAATTTAGGAAGCAGACATTCCAAGCCTATATTTAGGCTGCCTCCCTGCCATTGCCAGTTATGTGGACCTTGGGCGACCTGAAAAACACCTCAGTCAAATAGAATGGTGCTGAGGGAATTGGAACAGCAGACTTCTCGTTCATTATTTCGGGACCTGGGCCTCCCGTGTCGCCTTTAATTATGCGATACACGAATTCAGTTAACAGAGCGTTGCTCGCGAATGCAAAAACATGATTATAAAAGGCCCAAAAATGCATTTATCGAGTAACGAATTATTCAGAAACACTCGAATGACACTGCTGCTGGGCTAGATAAAACATGAGCATCCTCAAACAATATAGGGACCCAGCGGAAAAGAACCAAAGGTCATTCAGGTACGTGCTTAGGATCTTTTTTGTTCACAAAAAGGAAAGGAAACTGATATTGCATAGAAATTTAAACTCCTGCTGTTACAGCATTACGAGTTATATAAATACTTTTACTTTTGCAAACACATATAGTAGGTGTTGGGTATTGATCCTTTGGTATTGTATGATTTTAAAACAAATTAATATAATCATTTAAAACGAAATCATTGGACTATTCTGATATTTATATCACAGTACCTATATAGATAATGTATCAGAATGCAGTAATAGCAGGTCAATTCTGAATTAAGTACGTTATCAATTCTAAATACTTTGATGTGTAATCCTTTATTGGTAAGTGATAAATTGTCAAGTGGTTATTAGTATTGCAATTTAGAAGAATATCCTACACTCTGACATATACAAATGTTTGGTTTAAAAACAGGCCTCCATAATACAAATAATGAAAAGCGTACGTTGCGTGAATGAAATGCTGAGTGAAATGTTCTATTACACACTAGCTACATAAAGGTACTACTTGATCAGTTTCATGATTATATATATAAAACCCTACAAAATGATTGATTGTGTTACACTTAGTGTTCGTTTTCATTATTTGTCTGACTTGCTACCATATGTTTATAAAATCATAAATATTTATGGATAATACTCCCGTTATCAGTTTTCAGTGCTCTGGAAATAATTGATGTATTGGTAAATTGCATAGGAGGCATATAAAAACTTTGAGAAACGCTTTTTGAATGGTTTTATGAAGAAAAAAAGAAGATCAGCAAGGAGAAACCTCTAATGTTAGAAACTATCACAAATGGCATAGGCCAGTTTCCATTAGAAATATGTGGTGCATATAAATAATCAAATATAAAGTCTTCTCTTTCAAAGAATGTGCACAAGCCATGCTCGGCATAGGCTATCTCTCTGAGCAAAATCACAAAATAATTGAACATAGTGAATGTGCTCCATTTCCACTGCATCAATTAAACACATACCTTAATTAAACAAGTGTTCTTGATCCCATATATAATGCTCTGGTAGGAGCTGCAAATACCACATTGTTAAAATACTTCAAGTACGGACAGAAGTATAAGTGAATTAAGCCACTCATTCGATGTTTCTGTATATTTATTTCCATTTAATTGTATAGAAGTTTACCTCATGGTGTTTTCGTAATATTTGGAATTACTGGTATTAGAAGTTTGAATCATATAAGATATGCAAATAGTACAATTGCAATACTGTTATTCGCATATTTCTTACTAGTTCATTCATCTGAAAGTTAGCTTCCGTCTTCTTTTCTTGTTTGAGCAAGTGGAGCCCTTAAAATGTCACTTGGGATCTAGTTTAAAGAGCACAACGTAAATTATGTCCATGCAAAGCTGGATCAAAAAGGAAAGTTCCCTACTTAATTTCTGAGGCACGCTGTAAAAGCTACAAACAAGAAAATATAGCGTGTACACAAATAGGTTGTTATCTCTGCATTATTAAAAGTCTCTTCTTTTTCCTCCTTAACCATGACTTCATTTTTGTAAAACTTGTGTTACAAACATTCTAAAAGCCATTCTTGATTATTCTGTTACTTCCAGAATCTTTTTCCTCATTAATGAGAAAAATACGCTTTGAAAGATTGGGTGTTTACAGATCTGTAACTAACTCTCCAGGATAACAATCTCTGTAGGAAGAGAGGAATACTTGTTGATTATTCTTTAAGCACATATATAAGTTTATTTTTATAGTAAACGTCAGGTCTGAGGTTTAGCTGGTCGCTCTAAGTTTTGTTCTCATAAATACAATTTGCAACCTTATCCTCTTAGGGGCTTAATGCCCAGTTAAGAAACATGTTCTAGTCGTAAAATTTATAGGAAAAGGGCAATAGCTTTAGAAATTCACACCCTGCTATACTTTTCACACACATACCCGCGTGAACTTACTTAATACTTTAAGGTTTATGGAGCTTATGCATACGAGGTAGCCCAGATAACCCCCGTCTTTCAGGTAAGAAGATATCCTTTCGTGTGTAAAAAGGTTGCAGAACCAAGGGAGCAAATCCAGTTAAACGTATAACATGCGAGAACTTAGTTTTGCTCCTAGTAACGAGAGATAGTTACTAGGCTTGAACAAGAGTGTGTACTACGTGATAATAGATATATATTTGTGTCCAAAAGTTAAGCAAAATTCATAAAATAGAGAACTTGAAGAAAAAACGGTGAGTGAACGCCATTAAACGTTATCACAGTGTAAGCCTCTCCTTACTATTGGTCTCTCTTAGGTAAGCGGGTGCACGCTTCAAAGGTCAAAAAACCAGAGTATCAGACCCAGTGTACACAGTGTACAGTGCTCATTGGTTATTGTGCCTCTATTCTGAAAAGAGAGCATTTGTTTCGCAGAGTGTATACAAGACAGCAGCATCATGCCGCAAAATCGTCAGCTGGACTCTGTTTTGAAGGATAGAGTCATCGGACGACCAGAAATAGGTCAGACACAGATCTCAATCTCTGGGGCCCTGAATATACCACAAAGTACAATTTCCAGGCAGTAGTGACGGTTCCAAGAAACAGGAAATGTTCTTCGGACCGCTATACGTGGTCGGCCATGGATCACAATGCCACACCAAGACCGATATTCTACCATAACAGCCTGACATCAGAGGATGTCAGCAAGACAGCTGACTTCCGAGATTTTAGCCACTTCAAGCGTTTGAGTTTCGAGGAAAGCTGTATAACGGAGGCTCAGGGCAATCGACTTCTATACCAGACGTTCAGCCGTGTGTGACGCACTGACTCGAATACACATATGGTCCCGTTTACAAGGGACTCAGCAAAGTCAGCATTAGAACTTGAAAGAATGGAGGAATTCGCTGTTTACAGATGAGCTCAGATTCAGTTTGAACAATGATTCTTGTCTGATAATAATCTGGAGAGAACGTGGAACCCGGATTCATCCCACCTACGTCATGGAAACACACCCATTTGGTGGTCCCGACATATTAGTGTGAGCAGGCATAACGTCTAGTGGACGTACATATCTGCACATCTTCGATTGCGGTACTGTGAATGCCCAGAGGTACAGAGACAAGTACAAGAATCACATGTGTGACTTTTCAGAGGTGCAGTTGGCCTGCACTTCATTTTAATGGACGATAATGGACATCTGCTTAGAGTCCACCTGGTAGATGACTATTTCGAGAAGGAAGACATCCAGTACTTGGACTGGCCAGCGATGTCCCCGGTTATTAACTTTAAAGAGCATGCCTGGTATGCATTAGGAAGACGAGTTGCATCGCGCCAGCTCCGAACTGAGGGCACTTCCAGACCTCCGACATGCTGTCCGAGAGGAATGGGAACTGCTGCCTGTAGAGCTATTTAACCACCTTATAGAGAGCATGCCACATTGCTGCGAGGGCTGTGTAGCCATTAGAGGTCACCACACCCCAATATTAACCGCTCAGCACCATCATTGTAATTCTGGAAGTGATCATCAGAACTTGTGCTTACGTAAAAAGGATATCCCGAGATCAAAATTTTCTGATATTTCTCATTCTATTGCATGCCTGATCATATGTGATAATTGGTAACAACATATTGCATTATGCATCACTTTTGTACAGCTGTGATAGTTTAGTAATAAAATAGTGAATTATGCTTCACTTCTGGACACTAGTGTATATACCGAGAGAAAGAGAGAGAGAGAGAGAGAGAGAGAGAGAGAGAGAGAGAGAGAGAGAGAGAGAGAGAGAGAGAGAGAGAGAGAGAGAGAGACTGTGGAACCACAGTGTATAGCTCTTGCACTGATTACAACACTAATGGTGTTAAGTGGTATTAGGTGCTAGGATTACATTTATTTCTTGTAGTTGCATTCACTGTTCACCTATATTTTTCTGTTATTCTCGTTTACTCTCGTTCACGATATTTAGCTGCTCCTTCTGTTGCTTGATTAGAAGGGATAGTGACTTTTCTCTCTGTTAATATCCGCATTGTATTATTTAGCGGCATCTGGCAGCATTTCTGGGCTTGTCTGGCCAAAGATAGTTTCTTTTTTTGTTGCTGGACATTCTAAATATCAGTGATAAAAAGTACAGCATACTGATCTAGTCCGGACACACTAGGATACTGGCATCCTGGGATATTTTACACGTAGTTTGTTAGAGAACCTCATGACGTCATTGAAGCCTTCGCTTCTGTAAGGCGTGTAGAGAATTTCCTACCAGGAAACTTGATACACCGTTTTTGTCATGGGGATACTCTCAGTGCAGAGGAGCAAATACCGCATCTGTTTCGGGAGGATCCCAGCAGTGCAGAGTACAAATCGCTGCGGTGGTATTGTTGTCCCAATAGACGGCACCGGTGTTTTGAGATCTAAAACTTCTATACCACCTATAATGTATGCAAAGCTTACACGAAAGAGATTATTTAAAATGCGTTTAATTCTGTGAATTCGTGGTTGCTCAATTCACGGAATCTGTGATGAACAAGGAAGCATACTTTTGGCTTCCTCAGTTTCAATTGGATGCACTGAATTGGGAAATAACATCCTCAAACAATGCAAAGATCTCATCCCCAGAAAAGGCGTTCAAATAAAGTTTGGATGGGCATAGTCAGCATATACATTTAGGAACTGATGTGTACCACAACAATTGCTGACACATATCACATATACAATTTATACTAAAAGAAAGAAACATGAAAAAATAAATAAGGATTATCTGGTCATACACCAGTTACTACCATTTCTGGACCATAAGGCGTCATTACTTGTATTGTATATGCTGTGAACTTGTGGCTGCTGTCACGCTTTGTGCTGTGTATCGAATAAATAAAGATAATTCTGCTGAATTTAGTGTAGGTGAGAAATGATCAATGCTACCAAGTAGAAAAGATGAAGAGAGTACCTCGTGTTTCCTTTTAATATGGTGGAAGCTGACTTTATTGCTCTTTTGCGAATTATTGCGAATGTACCACGAATGCCTGTGTGGAAATATTCTTGTCTATGTGCAGTTAGTTTCAGTCCTAAAATATCGGCCATATTGTATAAATTCACGCTCCATTATTACTGGTCACGACACTGCACCAAAATATATCATCTGACTTGAGTCAATGAACTTGACTTACTTTGCAATATGTTTTGCTCTTTCTTACGGTACTAATTTCCTTAAAATTCATACCTATATGTATCCTTTGTTTATATTACTTCTGATATTCCAATACTATACTGGAAAGCATGTTCTTGTTCCTCACAAGAACTACCTTAAGGGGGTTTTGAAATAGCTCTTTTACATTACTGTAGGTATGTTGGTAGAGGTACATCTTGAATTTTTAAGTATATTTCGTTTATCTGAGACATTGTTTAACACATTCAGCTGCTTTCTTAATATATCAAAAAGGGTTCCATACAGTATGAAAGGAAACTGTGTTCGGTGCACAGACTATACCAAACACTGAAGTATATTAAAATTTTAAGCTCATTTTAAATAGTTATTTGATGTAAGTTTGATGTTTGAGATTTTCATTCTTGTAGAATACTGGTTTTACAAATAATTTATCGAATAAATTAACATAGGAACTTTTACAGAATTAATAAACCATAATTTAATTAATTACATTTGTATAAAGACTGGTTGAAGCAGGTTTAAGCATCTTCCTCTCTTTTATAAGGTAACTTATTCAAAGTGTTTGTCTTAACTTTCAAAACTGTAGCAGACTGATTGATGGAAGGAATGTTAATGCTTTATACGGAGGGATGGAAGAAATAGCATTTTGAGTGTTCTGGAATTTTTCAGATCGTTTACATTTTTGGGTGCACATAATTTGAAAATTCCATGGATTTTCAAATTTGTGACGTTTGGTATTTGCAGAAGTTGGAGGTGAGGATGAGGTTTCATCTTCTGTGGAAGAGGTTGTCAAATCAGGCTCTTACAAATGTTTTTTTTTAATTCCTCAATCACACCTCAGTTTCTAGCATGTTATTAATTATTCTATCATAACCGCAAAATCAAAATACGACACAATTTTTACACAACTTTTATGCCAAAGAAAATAGCTCTACCAAGCCTCCACACATCAACAAGCACAAAAATTGCTGAATTTTTGTAGAATCATAGGCCTAAATTTCTTAAAGTGACTGTTAGTAACAATTTTATAATCTGAGTGTTACAAGCTCTCACCTTGTGAAGCAATTACCCCATGCTAAATATATAAAAGTAGCTTTCTTCGGTACAAATAAAATGTCGTATCTTTTAAGAGAAAGGCATACAAGGTTAAATTTTCTTCTAGTTTAAGCAAAATTGCAAGTGACTTCTTATACCTTATATTTATAATAGACAGCTCATAATTCATTGTTCGAGATAATACTCTATGGTTCTGCAGCGGACATCTAGTTCCAAAATCCTACACTAAGGCGGGTACTGCTTATCCTGGCAATCATATGCTCCGGTGCTTGGTGAGGATTGTCTGGTAGGACAAATCAATATGCCCATCCTCATTAGGGATAAAAGCATTTTCATTCTAAGCATACCCGAGTTGCTAAAACTTGTCTGGTTTCAAATAGAAACCCAGTTCAACGGTTTCGGTAATGTTTAGCCCCGTATATCTTACTTTCATCATCATCATCATCATCATCATCATCATCATCATCATCATCATCATCATCATCATCATCATCATCATCATCATCATCATCATCATCATCATCATCATCATCATCATCATCATCATCATCATCATCATCATCATCATCATTATCATCATTATCATCATTATTATTATTATTATTATTATTATTATTATTATTATTATTATTATTATTATTATTATTATTATTATTATTATTATTATTATTATTATTATTATTATTATTATTATTATTATTATTATTATTATTATTATTATTATTATTATTATTATTATTATTATTATTATTATTATTATTATTATTATTATTATTATTATTATTATTATTATTATTATTATTATTATTATTATTATTATTATTATTATTATTATTATTATTATTATTATTATATTTTATAATACTTGCGGCATTCGGATGCATCTTTAATCCATCTTTACCTCGCTTCAGGAATTGCCTAGCCAGTACTGGACAATAAACTGACTCATTTGCACAGGTATTTATTATAATATGCTTAAGTGTGCGCGCTGTTCCGTATATGCGAATAAAGCACCCGCGGGGCACGTCACTGAACCAAGCAGAAATAGACACAAGCATTATATCCGGTACGTTCTTCCTTCTACCTGCTTCCCATCACTAAGGGTAAAGGAGACGCCAGTAGATATCTTAGTAGATGGCCTATTAATGCCTTTCCGGACGATAAAACGTATTTTGTACATACCTTATTTGTTGTGGAGTGTACAAGATATTCTCCCTTATTTATTACAGAACATCTCACTTCTAACGAGCGGGAACATATACTTGCAGTATAATAAACAGCATATCCGCACCGTAAACTGAATAATTTATATCGACGCGGAATTTGATTCTTAGAAGAAGCAAAAGTTTAACCCCTTAAAACCATAATTTCTGGAGTTTCCTAAGGGAGTTACAGTCGAATTTATAGTCATCACCTATTTCCAGAAAGTTGTTAAGCAGCAACTTCCAATTCACATACTTCACCTTTTAGACCAATATCTAAATTCTGATTTATATTTTTAAGGAAGCTCCAAACTCCGCTCCTACGTCATAAGGACTGGGGATGCCAATTTGCATGAATTTCTCGGAATGCAAGTTGACAAAGTTTAAGGTTTCTTAGATTGTATAAAATATCATTAAAATTGCAGTGAGCAGTAATAAGCGATATTTGCCTTATTTAAAAATTGTGCTGAATTTCGAAGTGAAGTCTTTAAAAAAACGGCAGTTGAAACTTTATGAAGCCTCTGCAGTAAAGCTTTGTTCTTAACAACGATATTATGAAACCTCTGTAGGATAGGCTTTCCTTAGAGATGAACATTATAGTACCTACAGTCTGAGGCTGAAACTCTTCCCTGCTTCAATTATGTAAAAACTTTCTAATCCTTATAAAACGAGATTGTTGTTCATTTTATAAAATCCTAAAATTAAAATTCCAGAACTTGATCAGCAGCTGTAGTGATCAAAAGAAAGCGAATATGAAATAGTGCATGATTATATAAACATATATATCGTCTTAGCGCAGAGGCTAGCCCCTGTGCTGCTCGAGTGCGACCTACGATATTAACGTGGGGATTTTCACCAGGTAACCTGCCCCGCGGTGCACTTAGCCTAGTGAGGTGCCTTTTCGGGGGTCAATTTAGGATTTCTTCAGGGCAAAGTAGAGGCTTCAGGTTCCAAAAACCGTATTGGCCGGGAGGGACTGAGGGTGCTAATCATGTTTTCGCCTCCATTACTGTATGACGCAGCAGCAGGCTCCCTGGCCCGGCATCCAGCTGTTGCACCGTGAAATTTAGTTTATTTTTGTGATCCTTGCATGCTTGTTTACACATTTCTCGCATCCATGCATCGGTGAAACAGGGAAACCATGTTTCTGTATAAAGAGGTTGTTTCAGAAATTACACTTTCCAATTGAAAATTAAAGATAAGTGTACTCTGGTTGGCTAGACTCTGTCCAACACATCCCAAGTGTTCATGGGCACAATCGGTCTAAAACGATTCGAACACATTTGAACTCCTGAGTCACAACTTAGATTGCAATTCTTAATGAGCTCGAAACAATTCAACTGTCTTCTCCGGACACTAGTGAACTACTTATATAGACACCGAAAACTAGGTGAATTAATAAATTACTAAACGAATTCTCTATAACGGAGAAGTGGCACATAATGGCTACTGCTCTACACTGGATGTTAATTTGATGGAGCCCTGCCACTTAATGCTCATAGACCCTGAAGACCTTTGGGGTATGCGCTTACTCAAATGGCCCTTATGTAGTTTCATACCGCAGAGACAATATAGAATAATTAGACAAAAGAAAGGCAACATTTTCAAACCTATATAAAAATATAAATTTTGATGTTATTATATTTTGAAAACAATATAGTGGTACATATGGAATCCAGCGTATACCAAAACTTAAATTGTTTAGGATGCATTGTAGCATATCATATTAATAGTAAAGCAATTTTGTTACAATTAATGATGTTTCACTTTTCATATTATTGCGAAATTAATTCGTACATGAATTGACTAAACTTACTGAATTCCCTGCTTACATGGCTATAAGAAATCGAGGGTGCTTAGCACCAGAGAACTTCTATAGCTTTAAAATGAATCCAGAAAGGTCAGGAGGATACTATAATGAGGAAATTCAGTCAAGCACAACACATAGTAATATTAAATACAATTTGCCTTTACATTGATGAGCCCCAAATTTTTCTAAACTCCAGCCCCACTACTGTAAGTTGTGATCCTACTTACATATAGTTAACAAAGGGCTAATCATACGATTAAAACCGTTGATATCCCTCTTAACTCCGTCCATCCATCTTGTACCAACGTGTCAGTGGATATACTCAAAACTTCTGAAACTCCCCTGGCCCAGAAAATTCACTTACTGTTCGAAGGCTTCCCCACTTTTTGACAGAAAACGGGCCTCAAACCAGGAATACTGAACCCAAATCACTGTGTGCTCTCCACAATATTGTTTGCCCTATATGAGAATAATATATTTTTACTTATCACTATTCTGATATTATATTTTTAATGTGTAAACTAAGAACTTTGATTTCCTTTTAGTTGTTTAGGCTTAACCAGTCTTCATTTATAACATTGTCCAGTAATTTAGTTTTAATCTAAAATTTATAGTAATGTTTTAATTTTATACAGCGATTTTTAGTGAAATTAAAATTTTTATTCATACATTTCCTTAAATTAATTATATTTTGAAAGTTTTCGATGAAAAAAACACTATGTAATTCGTTGTCTGCTACCAACAGAAAAGTCCGCATTTTATTTATATGCTTATCTGCTGCTTCTATTAATTTGCACTATTCCGTATTATATCAGTATTGAAATATGCACGGTGTTCATTCTTATCTGTAATTTTACCGCGCAAAATTTGACGTCATCAATAGCATCGCTGATAGAGCGAGTTTATATACGATTCCCCTAGCGGCTTGCGATCGTCTTAGATGCGTTGAAGCCTCCCTGTACCGGTAGGTAAATGTACTATTTTAGAGGTGGTTCTTGCCCGCGTAATATAAAGGTGCGTAATTTCGCCTGGTGCGTAGAAACGATAGGTAGCTTTATTTAAAAAGGCCATATACCGCAACGCAGTGCACTGCGAAGCTGATTATGCAGCCATAAAAGTAGATCATGAAGAATATACCAAATGATAAGTCAATGAACACTTATTTCACAACGAACATCTGTTTTTCTGTTAAAGTAGACATACATACATACATATTGTAAACCTGTCACAAAAAATAGAAGTATTTCAATTTGATCTCTATTGTTTTCTATCACCCAGTTTCCTCAAAATGTAGCTTTATTACAAACCATCAAATTAGCAGAACATGTCCTAGGAATTAAAAATAAATTATTGTTACAATATGTACAAAGCATTTATCGAAGTCTAGACAAGAAAGCACCTCTATTACATAGTCTTATTTGTCAATTTTCTTATATTTCCTTTCTCTCTTCCCCTTAAACACTGTCTGTATTACGAGAAGGTATACTTGAGGCCTTTCTGTCATAACAATAGTTATTGCTTCTAGATTGGAACCAGTTGCTTTATAGCGTCCAGTGTCTCTCTTTTTGCGAGTAACTGATCCTGTACATTGGAAATATTCGATGCACCTATAGGTTTTGAAGACATTAATGGACATTTTTATTAAGCGTGAGAATGAAAAAAAAAATATATATCGTATACTGATAAGACGTAAGCTGTTTATGTTGCAAACAAAAGCATGTCAATTTGATGGTACCTGGACACTTTTGACAACATTGCGCTCCAAGGGACTTATCTGAATGCTGGATAGCTTTGCATAAACTCCTCTATGCAGTGGTTTAAACTATACTTATATGTCACAGCAATTTTAATGCCGGTATGAGAATAAAAGACTGACCCCGAGATTCGAACTCGGGACCTCTTTAAAATGAGGCACACATGCTACCATCCAAGCTACCGAGGCGCAATTGCAGCAGTTATACACTTTACGTATTAACTAGGCGCCAAGTCTAGCGCAAAACGGTGCACTTCTGCCTATCGTTACACACACCCAGAACAAAGCACTGACCAGTCGAATCCAACCACAGTTAAACTGTTATATCAAAATTCACAACTGAATTGAACTCGGCATAGACCCCTGAACTCCAATGAATCCGGACGGTGGCCCCAGATAAAATGAGACCGCTGTAGGAGCGGAACCATCGGAAACGCGAACTTTTTTGCTCATTGATAAAACCTAAAGCAGGCACTGCATTACAAACGCTTTCCACGATATCCACTGGTCCTGTTATTCCCTCAAAAGCCGGTAATTTCCAGGATGTATGGAATATATTATAATACTCAACGCGCACTATAAGGCACATACGCCTACAAAATTACATGTACATTACTGACACATGTAGAGCAATCATAACATGTGATGGGTTCTTGCAGAAACAACGTAATCAAAGCTCTCGATCCCAAGGGATCTTGAGCATGATTGACATATTCAGGAGGATGTGCATATCAACTCATAACGTGCATCCAGTGGGAAAGCTGATGTAATTTGATGCTGCAGGAATCAGCATTAGATCTGGTCTGTATAGTTTGCTGATGGAAGGACTAGAATAAACTTGGGTTGTTTACTTATATTCATCTACTTATTTTGATGCAGTTGAAACTGAAATTTCAGTTTCAGCCGAGGGAAAAATAGTGCCTCATGTGTCATGTAGTAGCTTACGTGAAGAATGTATGTTTCAGTAAATCTTTACGTTCCTACAAGGAAATTATCAGACTTTTTTTTTAAATTAGGCTCCTATTGGACTTTCACAAATGCTGCTTACCCTCTGCTAGAGAATACTGAACAATATGAAGAACCGTGTCGTTGTATGCTCTTTAAGGTTATAATTTGTCAAAGTTAAGCTGAAATAATAATGCGAAAAATGAAGGACAAACAATATAACCGTTACCAGAATAGTTGGATCTCAGTAATTATAAAAAAGTGGAGTACGAAAACATCCTCTTGGAAAATGGGATATTTACTGGCAATTTCTGTAAAATTACACACTTAAAATTTAATATTGAAAAGGTAGGCACCCGCAAAGTACTGGTTTATTCAGGTTGATCAGTGTCACTTACATGGAAATGTGTTGAAAGCTGCTTCCTTTATTGGTAAACAGTGACATTTCAATAAGGAAACAGTGAATGTTCATAGAGACCATTCCTTCTTCTTTTATTTAAACTTAACCCCGTTTTCAGTATTAGAAATCAAGATTTTTGTGTGAGAAAAATAATTCTTGCATTCTGCATTAATACGTACTTTCTTTTTTAAAATTGGACAATGAATTCAAATTTATCTTTATGAATAACACGATTTTGCTCTTATTTTCGTATTTTCTAAGCCCAAAAAACGCATTTGACTAATGAAACTTAACTTGAACGATTTTCTTTTAAGCATTGGTTTAAACAGTGTTCAATAAAAGTACGAGGTTCTAAAAATGTACTTTCTGTTTTTAAGGAGAATATACTATTTCTTAACATCTCATTGTATGACTGGAGGACAAACATAGTATTTATCCTTCGTTTGACACCAATAATAATTTAGTTTCATTGTTATGCGCTGATTGGTTCTTGTGTGCTTGTTTGCTTTAGAGCAACTAATTATTCATTGAATTAAACTGTTTTTTGCTGATTCACAATTCCTTGTTTAGATGATTGATGTAATTTGCAGCAGGCAGCAAGAACGTATTCTGTTATTAGATATACTTTACTAGTATAGCGTTGCAGTTGGTATTTATCACGCCAAATTCAGCTTTATTTAGAGAGATACCCTGATCGGCTTTTACCTTGTTCAGGAACATTCTTGCAATTTACCAACGCTTGAGAGAGAGAGAGTGAGAGAGAGAGAATTCTATGAGGGTTTCGGATGTTGGGAGACAAAGAATGGTACGAAACAACGCTGTGAAATAGCTTTCTTGATGTAAACTCGAACTCAACAGATAGTACAGAAGGCGTTATTCAAATAAGTATTTCATCCTCTTGGATAAATCTGGATTCATATTGTCATGACCCTCTTAATTTACCTTATTTTAGCACTTTAAATTATTTCAAAAACCTACACATTTGCGGGACAGGCATTAAGGGACGCAAACTCACTGGGCATGCATGGTTTTACTTTAAGAGGATCCGGAACTTTAGAAGTTGTGAAAGGGAGAGCTCACTACATCACCAATATATAAATACCTAAATCATAATCACTAATTTATTAATAAACACAATAACAGAGTATCTTTACATGCTTTTCTGGTGCCAGAGCCTCGGGCCTTGGAGATGACACAAACTGGACTTCTCACTTTGCATACAAGTCAGCTACTGGTTTTGGCGTACCCAAGCTAGCCACTTGCTCCCTGGCCAAACCAAGCTTGCACCTCTCTCCCCCTTTAATTACTACTAGAAGATTCTAGAAGAATTTGAAAAGTGTTGACGCCGCTAACGGCGTAGAAAGGTGATTTCACCTCTACACTTGTATTACGCTACTCACCAGATCCGTAACCAATTTTCACATAGTCATCCTACACCCCTTGGCGGCAAACCGGCGCTTACGTCATTCTTTTACTGTGTTACAATATAAGTTCCTTTCTACATATTAAGGATTATTAAATTTTAATAAACCCATTTAATAATAATCTATTTGCTACTTCATAGAGTAAAACCACTCTAAAATCGAACGAGATCGTTCCTGCATTTATTTTCCGTTTACACAGGTTTCCGTCTTACAGAGGGCTTGTGTTTACAGATTAATTGTTGTGTTTGAATACAAGGAAATTACAGAAGCTATAGTTGCACAGGATAATGATGATAAAGATGATGATGATGATGATGATGGTTATGATGATGATGATGATGATGATGATGATGATGATGATGATGATGTTGATGATGATGATGATGATGATGATGATGATGATGATGATGATGATGATGATGATGATGATGATGATGATGATGATGATGATGATGATGATGATGATGATGATGATGATGATGATGATGATGATGATGATGATGATGATGATGATGATGATGATGATGATGATGATGATGATGATGATGATGATGATGATGATGATGATGATGATGATGATGATGATGATGATGATGATGATGATGATAGGCGGATATGTATTATGTACTACATTTTCAACTTACCTATAATAATTATAGTTTATCACCTAGTTTCTCTGTTTTCAATTTTACCTTTCCGATGTGCAACTATCTATATATCATATATCATGTATGCTTCACCATACACAGAATTCAAAACAATGTTTGAAGATATTTTGTACTCAAGTCATCCTCCGGAAGCTCTAAGATGGTCTTAGCCTAACCTTATTTCTTTAACTAAGCCTTGAGTCTGAAGCAGTAGTAAAGAAATGGGAATTCCTTTATCACGCGCATTAACAAAACACTCCAACCAAGCACGATTACCAGCTTCCACTGAAGATGGTCTGAAGCAAAGACCGAATGACCGAAGGAATGGTGAACATCTGCATAGTCTGAGTGAGTAATCTTAAAAAATTAAGCATGCCAGCTACTCATTATTTATATAAAAATATATCTCACTTTTAATAACTTGACAAGTCTTCTTTAAAAAAAAAAAAATAAAATCATATGCAGATATTGTGATTCGCTTCTCATGCCCTACTGTGCGCTTTAGCCTTTCGTCTTTGTTATTTTGTTTTTCAAAATGTCATTAATTTGAGTCTTTTCCACTTTAAACTACAGAGTTGATTCTTTACCAAGACGGTTGTCCTTTTCGTTATCTTCGGTAACTTTAATATTTTCCTCCAGGGATAGTGTTATCTTTATAACTCATTTTACAGAATTTCTGCACATACAAACTATCACTTTAATTATCCTACAATTCACAGTCTTCTTCCACTCGTACATGATCAGTTGTAAGAACGACACTGAAAATAAACACGCTGCAGAACAGTTATATCCTTGCCATGTGTGTTGAAAGAGCTGAGAGAGCTAAGGTTATTTACGCAAACAGTCCCAACAAATATTTCCGTTTCCAAGTTAGGCGATTTTCCAGTTATTGTATAATTTTACATGGAAAATATCTCCATTCCGAAACTTATTTTCCATTTTCTCAGGTTTCCAACATACAAGGGGTACGTTTTAGGCAGGCGTTCTTCAAGTTACAATAGGCATAAACCCTATACGTGTATCACATTCAAAATGTGCAAAGATAAAATATGGAGAACAATAAGCAAAGCGTGCCTGCTACCGTCGTATGTTACATGATTGTGCAGTGTTCTTGAATTTCTCACTCATAGTATGCACCCTGTTCACTGATAGGCGGAATTCGGTGCTTATCTACATGCCTCCAAATTTTATAATACTCGTAACTAAGACTACGAAAACAACAAATATAACAGTAGAGACATCATCAGAGGTTCCACCTAATCGTTTGGGGTGATAACCTTAGTGACTATCATATTGGTTCTTATTTCGTTTCTCAGCGCCTACATGCACAGGCACATCTATAGTTTCCAAGAAATGAGCTGTATCACTGAATTGATGATGCGTCAGAACCTTCAACAATAATATATGCTTTGCTATCTCAGATGACGGATATCTTTCTTCTAAGAAAGATTCAATTTCTATCTGACGAGACAGCTCAATACGCTTAGATTTAGCAGAAGGAAATTTATGACATTGTTTTCCTGTATCAAGGATGTAAAACAAAACCACAATATACTTCTCAAGGGTCAAAAACTCGTTAAACTAGTAATATCCTGGTTTACATTCTAAATTACCAGTAGCTGAAGAGAAACCAATAATATAGCTAAAGTAGGTAGCGATTTCATTGTATCCTATCACAAGTAATACAAAGTCAAATGCTTATTTTAAAATATTGTTGCCTGAACCGACTTGGAAACCGGTCAGAAGCCTCTGAGGTCCGGGTGCATAAAAGATAATCTAAGTTCAAGCATACGAAAATGATATTCGGTCAAGTTGAACTTAGAATTTTGACTGTATAAACATTGAACTAAGTCCATGGCCTCTTGATCTAAGATCAAATCTAACTGGTGAATTTTCTCCAGTTAACTTCATTGAACTTAGATCAGCAGAACTGCAGAGTTTACACAATAGTTCCTGAGAAGAAATAAGTAGTGCAGCATTAAATGAAATGGTAATTAATGCATCTTTGTGGCTACTTAGATAAATGATTATCCTCTTTATTTCATAAATACCTGTTAATGATGAATTGTTTGTGTTCATGACTTATACATTTTTTTATTTTCAGATTTCAGATTACTCTGATATCACTGATGATGAGAATTTTCAATTTGAAAGGCCTCCTCGTATTTTCCAACATAGAGGTAATCCCATCTAAGAACTTAATGACAGAGAGCTCAAAATGAGATTTCGAATATCAAAGCATGTAATTTGAAGAACTGGAACATAGGCTACATGCACAATTAAGAACACATAACCTGAGGAATTATGCACTCAATCCAATATTTATGATTGTGCTCACATTACGGTTCTGTGAAAGTGGAAGCTTGCAGATGATTATTGGGGATATATTTAATATAAGTAAAGGAACTGCGTGTAGAACATTCCATAAGGTTACAAGGGAGATTGAGGCTTTAGGACCCTATTTCATCAGGATGCCTATGGAAGAGGGTTAAGTAAGACGGGCTATGCGAGATTTCCATAATACACGATTTCCCATGGAGTTTTAGGTGAAATAGACTGCACACATATCCCAATATATCACCAGGTGGGAATAATGCCGAGATTTACAGAAATCGCCAGGGTTGCTTTTCTTTAAATATTCACGCTATCTATGACTCAAAACTTCGTTTCCAGAATGTTGCTTAGTGGCCAGGCGCAGCACATGATAGCAATATTTTGAGAAATTCTAGAATTCATGCACAATTTGAAGCTGAAGAATTTCCGCGAGGTGTGCTCCTAAAATTAGCTGAACCAATCTTCTTCTTTGCTTGAACTTTCATTTTTGTTGATGTTTTCCAACTCACAGTATTGTGACTTTGTGGGTTCGTGAAATGAAAAGTCCAATTACACAAACTCAAAAATGTTCTTTATTTCCACCGACTTACAGTTTAACACTTGCCAATTACACCGAATTACGTACTGCACACAATTACAATTCACCAGTTCGTCCGTTAAGGTTACACTTGCACTCGCGATTACGTAAACTCCGATGCACATACACAGTCTTCTCGTCCTTACACTAGCACTGAACTCTTACGCTGATTGCCAAGAACTCTGACTCACTCACTCCTCTTGCACGACGTGTTGCTTATATAGGATCCGCTTGCCGATCTGGAAGGTTCTCAATTAGGGGAAATATCCCGTAAGTTCGAGAACACAGGTGGAACAGAAAGAGACGGCGCAGTGATGTTTTTTGTCCCAGCCATCCCTTCTTAACGCTATAAGACAAACGAGGGGCGGGGCGAACGCCGACCCTTCTCCTGCTTGCCAACTCTATAGGGTGTTCCGACGCTCGGGTGACAGTGTTGTAAACAGACGAAAATGAAAAAAAAAAAAAAAAAAGATTTACAGTAGGCATATAATGGAGATAAAGTAAGCAAATGATTAACGTTTCATAAATACTCTTTCCTTATGTAGTAAATTCTTATACTATTTGTATAAAAGAACAACATTTATAGGACTAATGACCATAAAGCGAAAGATTTATTTAGTTTTTGTTATGTCTAGATTGGCTACTCTGTGCACATGATTAAAACAGAGTCGAATAGTTCCGTCTTTTCTCGAATTCTTTCATTACAATACGAAAGAAGCAACATGTTTGGCGATGTTGCCGTATTTGTTTCTGTGATCTCGGATCAGTGCTGATCGGTGTTCATCTCATCTAAAATCAGATTTTTACAACCCACGTGGGTTCGCAAACTTAGTTCAATTTTGATCCGCGATTATTATGCAAACGGGCCTGAGAGATTGCTTTTGCAAATTTAGATACTCCAGCACAATGTTAAAAAAACATATCCAATATAAATTTTGCGGCTGGAAGTGCAACATTTCATGAGTTATAAAATATAGTAAAGGTACATTTTCATTTGAAAAACAATGTTTTATGGTCAAATATGTGATGCCCAGTAAAATGAGGCTTGCATGGAAAAATATAACAGAGAGATCAATATAAAAGCTCTTTAACGTCAATTAGACTGGTGGCTAATTTAGCAGTTGCATTACCTCACCAGCTTTCATTTAAATACAGTTATGTTAAATACGGAAATTATAAGAATTTAGTTTGGGTGTCCAGGGTTATGCCACTATTTATATACCTTAGCACAAATGAGGATTTGTTAAATTTAGGTCAAACATTTTTAAGAAATTAAAATGACTTAAAAAACGGAATGAATCACAACTGATACGTGGGATCGAACTCACAAATGAACTGCCGATTGCAGCCCCAAAACTGAAATAGTGGCACTGTCCAATGAACTCAGCTCAAATCAAGTATCAGCTGTCGAATGTATACTGTGTTCTGTCTCCACCGGATACTAATAAACTCCATAGACATTTATGCCTAGACAATTTAATGAACGTTCTGCCAAAACGAGCTTTTAGAACGGAGAACCTGCTCTCAGTGGCTGTTGTGCTCGGTCTGTTGTTCTGAGGTTCATCGAGCATTATCTCCACCAAGACCCAAGTAAGAAACCCCGGTGGTCTGTAAGTAGGTTCTATCCATGGTAACAATGCTAGAAAACTGCTAGAACTAGAAAACTGGAAAATACATTGACACACATAGCTTTTGCACATTTTAAACTGTCGACATGATTGTCGTAAGTAATCGCTTGTATATAAGCATAGAGTTTATAAATATAAAACAATAAAGATTTGCATTAACATCAAATGTTACAAATATCAGACATTGTTTTCAGTATACCTTTACCAAATCATTACAAAATATTGTTGCGGAATACTGAACTCCTTCAAGGAAGAAGTATCTGAAATAAGTGCACGAACTCACTCATTGTGGTTTTGGTTCTTGCTGTGAATGTGTTCTCGTGTGTTCTTGCTTCGATATACGATGGTGGGCCAAGCGGCGATGATGTGAGCATTGTTATGAATCTTAGCTAGGAAATATAGAAAATATCCAGAGATCGGAAATGCCGAATTGGAAATGAAAGCTAGAATTAAGTCTGACAGACGTTTGAGGTCTAACCAACACGAGCCAACAGGCCAGTGTGGGCTATCGATGGGAATCATATTTCTAACCATTTAGGAGACAGGTATTCTGCAATTCCACTCTCGTTCTCACACAAGCTCGACGTTTGTCCGTATACTAGTGTATGTGTGTGTTTGTGTCTGTGATGAACTTTAATTCAAACTAGTTTGGCCGACACAGAACCGATGAGTATCACAGATAAAGGCGAGTTTCTACCAATATTAAACAAACAATAAAATGAATACAAAGGAACCACAAAACGATCAGGTTGCCATGCACTCCAGTACATCGTTTTCAGTTTTTCAAACATGTTACGAATTGTGCTTCGTTTTAATGTTCAGTCCGATACTTAAGTGGCTCAAAACAAAATAGCACTAAAATGACATTTTGGAGGATACCGAAAAAATATTCCTAACACTGTCTTCACATGAACTAATTAAATTCATTTAAATCCATCACAATGCTTGTTATTTAACGTATATTTTGAATTCCCGGAAATTATTAACTGATTGAAGGGGGTTTATTGCAAGTAATGTAATTACAATTTGTCACTTCAACTGTGGTCAGAATGAATTATAAAATGTCATCTGTAATAAATTAGCCCTCTGAGAACAGAGAGTATCCACTAAACCGTTTGTACACAGATGAGTGGCGTAATACCCTACCGCTTGTGATTGCAACCACTCGGATAAGGTAGATTGTTAACGAGGCTCTGGAAAAAACGTTTTGCTCGAAATTTCATGGGCACAGGCATACTTAAATTATCATCAAATTTATTCCATATGTTTAATGACCACACACCAAGTGCTACAAGAGGACAGAGTTAGCGTCATAATTATTTATTGTGAGGCTCTGTTTGGTACGACAGTTCATTAAAAGTGACTTTTAGTGGATCAATTAGCAACATATAGTGTAATTGATTCGTTTGTGAAGTGATTATTTGTTAGGTATTGTTTGCATTCTAAAGCTAGCAACGAAATATCAATCTTATTCATTAACGGTGTGCTTGTTGTACAAATTTGTTTGAAATGTCGAAAAAATTAGTCAATTTATCCAAAATTATAGTATTGATGACTCGTATTTTCAGTACGTTGGCTATTGATCAATTTATTTGTCATAAACTAAAAAATTTGACTTGACTAAACCTTAACAACGGACGTACGAACATATATTTATTATAACCAAGCACAATGTCCCTAACTAAAGGACACTCGAGTGATAAGATAGTATTATGTGTTGATAAAGGAATAAAAAGTACCCCCGCCAATTCTCAGCCCCTTTTCTCTCGATACCGAAACTGGTTAATTTTTGACATGGAACCAATAAGAAAGATGTTCTAGCAGGGGCTGATGAGAACCGTCGTCGGTAAAGACACCCATCAGCTGCTCAGATAAAATGTTTTGGTATTTTTATCCTACGTCATCTTTCTTTGGCTAACGTTTGTGTTTGTCGTGTATTCAAATCAATAAGAAATTTACTACCCACAGTAACAAGGATCACAATAATACTCTGATAGGATTAAATAAACACAAACATTATAGGATATTAAAAACTGTCAGTGTACGTGGCATAGAATATACAGAATAATGTAACATTAGAGCTACACAACCCTTTAGAAGTGCCAGTATCAGTGAATGGAAAAGGATGGAATCGAAATCTGGCTTCCCTATGTTTCCAAATTTTGTATATATTTCCATGAAAGGAAGCAAAGGAAAACCTGCATTTATGCAACTTTTTGTTTAATTAGCGTTCGCTCACGTAGTCTATATCGGGCGATGAATGAAATAGGAGAAACCTTGCTCAAATGGGTCCAGTGTCTGTAAAGATTTGAGTTACCCGACATGTATCTTTCAGGATAAGGTAAAACCCCGGAATAGGCCTTATCCAGATAACTCACCCTGAGCGAGTTTCAAACTGAGGACCTCCTGAATGCGAGGCAGACAGGTTACCACCACATTACAGAGGCAGACACCATAAAATGTAAACCCTTCCGCATTAACCGGCAAGCCATTTCCTAATTAGCAACTTGCTGTTAATTCTTACCTTACGGTTCCTAAACTATAAACGAGTTCCTCTCTCCCAAGAGCATAACTAACACGTTCTCTGACGTTAAACAGTTTTCGTGTATGAAGAACTAACCACATATTTATTGTGGTAGTTTCCAGTGTTTTCTATTGGGCTTAATTCAATACGTGTAGGCGCTATAACACTGGTTTACTTACTTTTTATCCTTCTTATCCTTTATGCACTTGTTCTTTCTTCTAATTCAGGACCATAAATTTATAAACTTTGTTGCAATCTTTAAGATTCATTCTGATGTGCGTAAATCCCTACAGGAGTACATGAATAAATATACAAAATAAGGATTCTATCCTTAGTTTTAATTATCTCCTTAGTAGAGCTTATAATGAATCAATGGCTGGCCCCGTGGCTCGGTCGGGGTCCCGGGTTCGATTCCCGGCGGTGGGGGTGGGGATTTTTCTCCGACCAAGATAATTCCTCATCTTCCCCAGAGTCTGGAAGTATGGATGAGAGTGCCAAAGGAAAACGGCCACTGATATTACCATTGGAACAAATTAAATATATATAAAACAAAGGATCACTATACTTTAAGCCGGCCGGTCGCTGGAGCGTATGTCTCTAGCGTTCCGCCGCGTAGAGGGTCGCGGGTTCGAGTCGCGTCTTGGACATGGGTGTTTATGTATATAGTGAATATGTGTGAAATTAAGGTAAACAGTTAATAAAATAAACGAAAACAATGAAAAAAGGTTAAAATAAGGAAAAATAAAATGAAAAATATGTATCTATATATATATATATATTTTTTTAAATAGAAAAAATCAGTTGAAGAGGTTCCTGTTTAAGGAAGCCTGACACTTGACATATCCATGTAAATCTTGAAAATCAGTAAAATGGATATTGGAAGTAATTAAAGAAACAAATTGCAGTGTCTATCTTCAGTGACTCGTTATGAGTCACCTTCCTTCTTATAAATACACGCATGGGGGATTTGTGCAAAGCTGATATTGAATGTCAATGCATAATGTTTCGATAAAATTTGACTCTAATGGGTCTGGTTGCAAATGTAATTACTTTGGCAAAGAAATGCTTAGCTGCTCCTTCGGCGTGAACTGTCAACTTGCCATTTGAACATACAGATTAATGGGTATGCTCTTACGGAAAATACCTTAAAATGACATTTATAACCACAACCAGCAACAAATTGGAGGTAAGCGGTGTTGACATATTGCATTTCCCTTAAGGCAAGGCTACACTGAAAATTCCAAATTCTATAACAATAAATCTATCATTATGAAAATTTAGCCGCATAAATAGAGTATCATATTAAACTTTCATGCAAATTTTTATGTTGCTACACCGAGTAGTTCATTGATTATTAATTATTTTTTTTAAATATTGTAAAAATTAAAAATGTTCTACGCGTCAAAAAATTTGAGATTTTAAGTTGACTCTTTGTTTTCGGCTAGCAATTTCAAAAGATCCACATTATTATTTTTTGGAATACTCTGGTAGAATTTGTTCTAAAATATTTTCCGCGTGTTAGCTCTCAAATTTTGAAAATATTATCTTATTTTATTACTTAACACCATATAATTTTCAAAACACGAGCATTAACAAAAAGGGGAATGTGAAGTTTCTTATTTACATATTATGGACCTATCCTGGAAGTTTCGCCAAGTTAAATGGAAAACTTTGACGCGTGGGGCATTTTGTACACCTACTGAAAAGTGTTACAAAAAAGGTTTCTCTGAAAATGAATTTTAAAGTCATGATTGTTACCTATAACTATTATTAAAGGTCTCTTTAAATTGTTACGTGATGGCCTAAAGTGGTGCAAATGATAAATATAGCATGTCTTCTATTACTACACACCTAAAGCTACCAAAAATGTCAAAAAATAAAATTCCATAATTTTCAACATTTTCGGCGAAATTTCAGTGTAGCCTTGCCTTAAGTGTGGTGTGAGTAAAAATGTGTAGTGTGTGTAGTGTTTAACGCCCACTTTTACTACATGCGGCACCGCAGGTGGGGACGCTGATATCTGAGATGAAGATGGAGCACCGGTGGAATGAGATGACGGTAAACCAGAGATCCCCGAGGAAACCCGCCCCAAAGCCGTGTTATCCACCAAAAATCTCACTTTGTTGTCACCTGGGATCAAAACTGCGCCACCTTGTATGTCTGATGTAATTAGCACCACTAGAATCCATGTGTAATAAGTACTATTTACGTTAACAAAAATGCAAATTTTGCAAAAGATGATTCACGTGGAAGGCAGGGATTAATGTTTCTAATATAACCGTAAAACCACATTTTGATCTCAAATAGTTTTCATAATACAAATAAATGCAGTACCAAAATATTATAATTACATAAGCATTGTAATTTTCGTCATTAGTATATGTGTGTGTGTGTGTGTGTGTATGTGTGTACATATATTTGCAGTTACTTAAAACTTAAATTTAAATTATTCATATGATGTGCCAAAATAATTACATTGAAGAAACCAAGGTATGTTAAAATTGAAAGAAAATAAACAATGAATTTACTGTTAGCTTGTTGACTGTCTTATCGGTAGAACGCGAGCCATCAAATTATGTATTTAAGAGTGCTTTGTAATCGGGGACGATTTTTATTTACCATAAAATTTAAATCAGTATTATTCAGATCTTCCGTCTGAAAAATAGGAAACGTTTATTAGTTGAATAAACATGCTATTGCATTGGGACACAAGGTAATCCGTCTGCTTCCTAACCACAAACAATACAGCTCATTTGAGGTAGTGTGGGCTCAAATATAACAGGGGGAGGGGGCTTGCGAACAGAAATAACACTGTTACACAAACATTGAATGACGTATCCACGAAGAAACTGACAAGATAACACAACAAGCCTGGCAAAACCTTTTGAGACAATATATATCTTTCAATATTGATTTTCACACACTATTATGAAAGTTTGTACAGTTCAGTTTTGGTTCCCTTACGTCTAGGGCCAAGCAGAGAGAATAAAGTATGAAAAGAGTAAGCATAACAAGATGTCAATGCTGAGAACACAAACGTATCACATTCGCTGCAGCCTGGACTCCTCCCAATTGAAAAACGTAATAATAAAGCTATTCAACAGGCCAGGATTAATTACTTTGTTTCGGTATTGCATGCTGGTTTTCCGCATAGATCTGTATGAGTGACGTGTAGGTTTGAAACCTGGTCCAAATGGAGAGTTTTGAAATTCTCTAAAGGTTAATGTTCAGTAGATTTCCGAACATTAATTTTATACTTAATTTACTTTGGAGCACTAGAGAATCCAAAGGAAGGTTTTGCCATTATTCACATTGCTTCTCTTGCAAGAATTGACAGCTTCAGAATTGGGAATGACCATAAATACAATCCGTAGGATGGAAGAAATTGGCACTTTTCGTATAGGTGTGTGCGTAAGTTTTTAGATCACTACTGATAAGTACTCACCGAGAAAAGCTGTCTTACTTTACCGATCTCCAGGACCAAGCTACGCCAGAAATGATTTCGCTTTGCTGTTGTAGTGAGACATGCTGAGGATGAAATAGGCGAGTCTTTTGTAATGGGCCAGAATTTTACATGATTCGGGAAACTTTGAGGTTTTTCCTTCATGGACATAAACCCTTTTGTTCAGGATTACTCTTAACGGGATTCCACATAACTATTGTATTATATTTCCTGTTCATCTCTTACCTTTCTTTACCTATATGTCTATAAATCAGATTTCCTCTTCCTAAACATCCGATTTTATTTCCATCTTAATAATTCATATTTCATTTTCATTTATTACATTCATCACCTGTATTCCTTTATCCTACACCTTTCTTGTACAGGCGGATAATGCTGCTTCGCTTTGTTGGACGAAATTATTACTAGCATCATTAAAACTAAAAGACACAGTCAAAATTCTTTTCCGATTCCTATGCCAAACAGCTATCCTTCCTGTTCACAGTTTTCAGAGAAATATGCAGTTTTTCGAAATAGGTCACATAAATTCTGAATATTTTGGCAGTCTTATATTCTTTTAAATAGTGTTAATGCATCTAAATTGCAAGTCAATAGCTGCTTCAAAAATATTCTCATATTATCGTTAAAATTGTTAATTTTAACGCTACAGGTAAAGTCTCACATGTTTCTCTACCATTGCGGCCACACACAGCCACAAAAGCAAGAGAGAGTACTTCCAATTATTCATTTTACAGAAAATACAGTACTGCATATTGATTGAAATATATCATAAAATTTCCATTGCGCCAGCACACGGAGTAGTGATAGGGGGGAATGGTCCGGTTTTTCTGGATGGAAATGTGCACACAACTGTGGTAGAGGTACTCCCCTAGTAGGATTTTGCGAACGGCATAATATAGATCGCACTTCATTCCTGGCTTTAGCATGCTGGGCGACAAAACGTTCCACACAAACAGTCGAAATAGGATACCTACTTCTTTCTTGCAAAGCACGTCTTTCGACCAGATGACACAAACCACAAACTTGAGCATTAACGCGCGCTTTCAGAGCTGTCAAAGGGCAGCCTCGCTTTCATTTGCATTCCAAATTCACATCAGTTCACCAGGCATCGTTGAATATCCACAAATGACGTCGATGCCCAATGTAGATTTTCAATGCAATTCGAAAACAGGCATTGCTAAGGTGCAATTGGAAATATGATTAGTTTCTATTCCTAGTGTTCACACCTATTATCTCTGGAGCTGCCCTCTATAAGAACAAAAACTAATTTTCTGACATTCTCTTTTAAGAAATAAATGGAAAGATATTTATTGAGCCGAAAAAATACTAAAACTATATATAGCAATATAAGAGCAATATTGGTTAAAATTGAAACTATTTAGAAGAAAATCTTGAATTACCTATTTCCAGCATTTATGTGTAGTACGTTACAAGTGTTTCCTATGATCACAGGATGTTCATAGAATGTTGAAGACTTCATGCACATTTGTGGTGGAATAAACCTAATAATGTACTAGAAATGCATCATAATACAAACATGGCCCAAATAAACTGTAAGTAAAATAAGGGGAAGTACGTGCACTGTGTAAAATGCAGTTCTAGAATACTACGTTTTTGGTAGAATTTTTGGCCATATACCTACACACTAATTCCCGCCTTAAAGCCTAGCTAATGAATAAGAATCCAGTTCCCTTCATTGTTTTCGGCATATAAATTAATAGTTTAACAAATATATTCCTTTCAGAAATACTCCTGTTCTACCTCTATTGTGATCTGTTCTGTTTTTCTCAGAATATTTTAACGCTGGTGGGGAGTTTATGTGAAAGCCCTTTTTCCTAATGACTTTGTTTCATTGGATTTTTCCCCCAAATAAACATATTTTATTTTGATAGCTATTTACGTACTAATAATAGTAGTTTCTATATAGTATGATTTCATCTGTTTCTCTCGTAAAAGAGGAATACATATACTCCTTTCACAAAAGGCTCTCTTGTTTGCCCTCAACAGAGTAAGCTGATATACAAACCCCCTTGTCATTATCAAGCTTTATTTGTATTTTAATAATAGCCAGGGCACTTTCAGTGTCTATAGATAAAGGGTAGCTATTTGAAAATATGCCTAATAATAAAAATAATCATTCTTTTGTTAGTAAATAAAGGATATAGAGCACCGAAGGAACGGAGTGAGAGAACGCTCGCAGGGAGAGAGAGGGACGAGCAACTTGTTCTCCGCTTGTTCTATAACTACTTACTATTGAAACAACAAGTATATAAATGTTACAAATCAAGTATAAAACAACATAATAAAGAAAAACAAACACATCCTTAAACTCAATCTCGTTTCGAGCACCTTGAGGTCTTGTGATTTGTGAAAATATCATAGATTTTCTTTTAACTTTGATAACACCTCACTACAAGCGATACTTTGTGTAAATGTGTGTAGTGTTTAACGCCCGCTTTTACTACATACGGCACCGCAGGCGGTGACACTCATGATACATGAGATGAAGATGGAGCACCGGTGGAATGAGATGGTGGGGGAAACCGGAGGTCCCGGAGAAAACCCGCCCCAGTGCCGTGTTGTCCACGACAAATCTCACTTTGCGGTCGCCTGGGATCGAACACGGGCCGCCTTGGTGAGAGCCAAGCGGTCTAACTACTGAGCCACGGCGCGGCCACGATACTTGTGATGGCATATTCAATCTCTTTGATGAATCCGTCTGCCAATAGCTGTTATAGTTGTAAACTAAAAGATGTTTCTCTCTTACCGTGCGTAGGTAGATATGGTGATAGAAAGAATTAGTTAAGTGACCTGATAAAATTTCTGGAGGCTAACAATGAGCTACATGAAAAGAGTTGTCCTGGTATTGATGATGTAGAACTCAGCTGTGTTTTAATCTCAGCACGAGAAACAGGAAATTCTGAAGACTTTGCTATTTCTGACTCCTAAATTTGAGTTTAAAGTAACTGTTTTCGTAATATCAATGAGATGCGTAAGTTGATATAAGTTACTGAAATGGCGGTCGTTATTATTATTACTTTTGAGCGGTTTTGGGTGCTACGGACTCCTATTATCGAGCAAAGTAAGCACTTCAGTAATAACGCAGAACACGAAGGAAAGACAGGAATTTTAGAAATACACGTTATTTTATCAACCTTCGTACCTACTTATGTATTTTCTCTTATTCGCCTTAGCTGATGCAGACAGTCCTTGAGACTTCCTTAACTTTTCTTGTAGAAATGTTGCCGCTCATTCTTCTCTGAAGCGCTGTAGTTACTCCACGACTTAATAAGTTCTAAGAATTTTCAACTTACACAACTCTGTGTACTTGCCTTTTACATCTTTCTGGTTAACCAAATCTTAAGCTAAAGGCAGCAGAGGCTGTTTGAAAAGTTACAACTTTGTCACGCCGTAACTTTTTCACTCACACAGGGAATGTTTGAGATTTCCGTAACTTTTTTCTGGTAGAACTGTAAAACTTACATAGAAAAATAGATTACTCATGTTTAAACAAATAAATCTATCGTTTGACCCAGTTGTATAATATAGTCCTACTCTGTCTTCTGACGTTTTCAGGAATGCAAAACTGCAGAAATAAAATACAAAGGTCTTGAACGCTTCCTTGTTACACTTTGGAAACTTTGCTTGCATATACATATATAAGTACACGCTTACCAAATATTATGTTTGAATAATAAACGCTGCCCCAACATGAACATTTGACATCATACAATTAATGGAGTGGAAACTAATTAAAGGATGAGGCACATAATTTGCAGAGGGGCTACTGTTAATATGAGGAACAAGTTCACAAAGCTTGAAAGCCCTAGCCTTAAAAGTGTAGAATTTAAATTTTATACATTACCTTTTGGCAAGTAATATTATTCGTGACACCAAATTATTCTTGGTGGAGCCTAGTAATTCTTTCTTTTAATTTGTCTTTTAATGTCTTTATTGAGAGGAGGGCTGCCACCGAGTTTCCTTATTGGATCCTTAATCCTACCCCTCTGAATTCAATTTCTAATTGTGTTACGAAAAATGTTCAAACTCCTTCCTTCTTCTGTAGTACTTATACCGCATTTTATTGCCCCAGTCACCTGCCTCAAGTCATCAGTAATTATTTTCCAGAGTACATTTTGACAGGACCTTCCTAGTTCATTAGCCTCCTTTAAGAAACATAAGAAATGGCGCTGCAGTTATATTATCAATTTAGGGTGAATATTAATGTTTTTAAAATAAAACTTTTCATTATTTATTAGTCTGAATGTATGTTACAAAAATGTTTCTTTGCCCGAAATGTACTTTACGCAATTATAGTTAACATCTTGTATCCAAGTGAATATTGGAGCAACAACAAGAACCGTGTTTCGAACATCCCACCCCCACCCAAAAATTAATCTTTAAAGACCTGTCATCATTCGAAAATCTCCAAAATTATAATTTTAAATGAAATAGCGCTGTAACCTGGAAGGCATTGATGCCTTCAATTAACCTATAACGATCGCGTGCACAGTTTTCTAGCTCTTGCGAGCTATTCACTTAAAATATAAACATACACTTAACTACAAAACTTTTTATGTTCACTTTTATTATAATATTTATCTGTATATGCTAATCTCGCACTAAATTCACCATTTGGGTAAGTAGCGAAATGCACACTTGTATAGTACATCGTTAAATATTCATAAAGAAATTGAATGTTATTTTCCCGTGCTTTTCTTTTTATCAGAAGTAGGTTGGCATTTTTAGCACATTTTATATTTTATGAATAAGCTTAAAGATTATCACCTAGCAAACATAGGATTCCTACAATATATCTATCCACACATCGTTATGTTTCCACAGCGGGATTAGTGAAACAGAGGGGTAGCATTTGTTTGAGTATAATGTGCTTCATATACATATAGCTCAGTCACCTTTGCTACCTGAAGTAACGAAAACTTCGGAGAATTAGACAGGCCATCTAAACCCCTCCAATGCCAACTACTTTCCTGCTTCAATTCTTCAGTAGGGCAATCTACTCTGTCTGGATCATATATCGATCGGAGCTTTCATATTAGCTAGAAATGATAATTTCGCACCATTGCTTCTTAAATTTAAGATGGAATATCAAGACATTGTCTTAATGTACTACCAAAACTATTGTACCAAACTGAAAGACACGGTGAATCTGTGTAT
>JAUKNK010000323.1:312500-465000 GCA_030765055.1 Mantis religiosa | reverse complement strand
TATGCAGCGGGAAGCTGTACTATCCATATCCGTGGTGAGGGTGTTGCGGACCCTTAGCACTCGTGGTACCTCTGACGTTACTAGAGGAACCTCGGGCCGAGCATTCGAGCCCCTCCCTCTGGGAGTTGTTCGGATTGGGTTGGTCTCGAGGCGGTATTGTGTTCCCGATACCCGTGGGGATCGGGTACGTCTCCGGACGGGGTTGAGGGAAGCCATTAATTTTCCCGGGTACTAGCCTGCAAAGCTAGTAGGAGGTGTGCTAGATAGCCAGGCGGCCCCACCGAGGTCATATCGGTAGCCTTCACCTTTGGTGTTGGCGCGCGTAAGTGGCGTATCCACTTCCATCCCGTCTTGTGTCCTTGGACCAAATGTGGGTGGGGGGGGGTTGTTAGTAACCCAGGTATTGCCCTATGGATAGCCCCACGGAGGACGCCGAGCGCCCTTTGGGACAGCTCGGATAACTCCCTGGTTTAAAGAGGCCCGGGTCTTGGTCCTACGGGTCCAGGACTGATGGGAGTAGACCCTCTGCACTCAACTATCCATATGAAACTTGCAACGGTGCTATTCGCTAGTGTCCTATTTTGTTGCATGGTGTGTGTTGCCCCTCAGTTCGGCTCCATTATGTGGCAGGGGTTGGACTCCTTGGGTCGTCAGCCTCGCCAGTGATTATTTGAAAAAATCGATGTCCTCGGCTTCTCTCGGAGTTATCCTAACATTCATGAGTATAGGATCTGTGGCAAGGATCTCTTGATTCAGGGCGTTTTGGATGGATCAATTAGGGTACTTGAAAAGAAACACAGTTTCATTCTCTTACGACGATCTGTTGTATTTCAATTACTCTCGAAATACATATTAAAAAGACGAACTCTGAATGGTAGGCTTCGCGCTGGCGTGGTTGTACTACCGTGTCTATAACACGACTCCTCGGATTGGCACACAGCTACTAACTACCTTTAATTGAACGCAATGTCTTTAGTTTACTCGTCCGTTCAGTTTGGCCCACAGTAGCCAAATAATTTTAAGGGACGCGATTCCTGTCCGCGTGCTATCGCACTATGATTTAGATCGGCCCTCAGTCACTGACTGACTTTAATGAACGCGATTTCTGTCCGCGTTCTTTCGCACGACGGTTTAGACTGGCCTCCAGTCGACAACTGCTTTAATGAATGCGATTTCTGCCCGCGTGCTCTCACAGGACGGTTTAGACTGGCCCCCAGCTACTAACTGCTTTGGATATATATTTGTTCCCAGAGAGGCCATATGACACCTCGCTTTGCCCTTCAGTTCGTTATTTTTAATTAGTTGGTCGTAGAACGCATATGCAGTCCCATTTACGAGAACCTCACTTTAGACCACCTAAGAGGTCCCCTTCCTGTCAAAACTATGCTTGAAAATAAACACCGGGGGTGACCCTTAAAATTTATTTTTGCGGTCGTCTTTCCTACGGGAGAAAAAATGCTACCGATCCAGAGTCCATAACAAACTTGCCACTGCACACAAGATATCTGTTTCAATACATGGATATCTTCCTTTAACTTTCAATTAAACTTCCATATATTCCTTAACAGTTAACTAATCAACTGGAGGAGGAGAGTACCGTTTCAATTGGTAGATGCATCAAGAATTTTGCACTGCATTACGCAGATGATGCAATTAGCTTATGCGGAATGGTTTATTTCTGTTTCCGGTTAGGCAAACAAATCAATAAACAATACAATATTCGGAAGTTTCAAACCTCAAGACTAAATTCCATACACATTGTACGTGGCACTTAGTATTATAATTTTCTTTTGTTTTAATGTTGCGAAGAGAATTGTACGATCCGCTGTCCTGGAGATTTTAAACCGTTCTGAAGTACTCTATAAATGGGTCCAAAGTACTCTTTTATAAAACAAAAGTATCTAAATTTTTCAGTTTGGCTCTATCCAAAACCTTAGCTTATACGCGGCTAATCTGAAGAAACGATTAATTTCCAACAATTAACTTAACCCTCGGGTAGTCGCCTGACGCTTTGTGATTTGAGTTCTCGCATGGGCTAGATATATTGCCCGTTTAAAATTTATTTTATGCATTGTTTGTGATTTGTAATAACCTTCTGTGATATTCCTTTATTTCATTATAGTTTTTACTCACATTCAAATTGAGACAGCCTCCAATTTAAACAGGAGAGTTCCGGAAGGCTTCTTTATATTGAGGAGGTAATATAAATGTGACTTTCACGCATACAGAGTAAATTATTAAAAGTAACTCATTATACATTTAAATTTGAAAGCTCTTGGTTTATTATGCACGGCGAAAATGTAACAGCTGCTAACTTCTTTGAGCCAAATGGAATGAAAAGAGAGAAAACATACCCGAAATTTGAGCCAAATAATACCATTTTAAAAGATATTTGCTCTACTCGTATGTTTATGCTGCACATTTAGGTATTACACTTATAGTTTTCGGGAGCAGCCCATGGACAAGTTTCGGAAGGGGCACACACCACTTCGACCAGTGAAATATTTTGTGCGTATGCCCTGCTGGGGATTCCTCCGGAGGGTGGGGATAAACTGAAGCAATACTAAGAGTAACCGGATTGAGGAGAGACATCAGCAGGCTTCAGTGTCTCTAAAATTTTAGATTTGAACTCGTCGGTGGCAACTTTTACAAGTGATACCCCGTGCCCCTGCGGGCTCACACATCCTCTGGAGAGCCCAGAAGACGGACACGGGCTCCTATTGGAAAGACCAGGAATAACAAGGGCAGTGTCACGCCCACACTTTTAATCCTCAATAACAAATCAGTGTGAAAAGTGAAAGTAAATATAAAATGAAATATAGGCACAGGAAATTCGGGATGTAGTTGTACCTCACAGTATTTGCCTAGAGTCTTGGGTAAAACACTAAAACGACAATGGGCCAGGAATTTGGCCACAGGGTTCGAACCTACGACCCCTCAAATGTGGATCACAGGTGCTGCGGGGTGAAGCCATTCCATTTGGTTTGACACTGACATAAAAAGTTATCTTCCAAGAGGGTTTTAGCTTTATCTGACCCCAGCCGTTTTTTGCAGCTTTAGAGACTCACATATGCCATGAATCTGAATAAGTGCATTTAGTCAACGTTTTAAGGAGTACACTTTTTCCAAACTAATTATTGCAGTATTAATAAGTAAACAATGTTATCATGAATTTTGCATGAAATTTTTAATACAATTTCCAACTAGCTTTATTTGAAATATATTTGGTAAAGCAAGCGAAACATCTTTTTATCAACACTGAGAAAAACCAAGCTTGCCAGTGAAAGAGATCACCCATAGAATCTCTCATACGTAGTAATACATGGTTAAATTCAATTGTGGAGTGTGTACTGAAGCGCTGGAACCGCCGCTTCTGCAAGAATTTCAGCAGGAAAAGAAGAAAAACAAGAAAATTCATGCCAGACAATGTTTTATTTGCTCTGAACAACCTTCAAAATTAATTCACGAACATCCGCGTCGCTATGGATAATTTAATATCCATCTATATTGGAGTGACCTTTTCCGTGAGCTCATTCAATCTGTATTTACTCATTTGTAATCTTGAATGCCATACTTCATAGGTTTTCTGAAGCAACTACGACTCTTCGATAATTTAGAAGCATTGCCATATTTAGTTACGTGAAGACTCTGTAGCGTGTGAGGAAAGTCTATTCTTTTGTATTCTGTGGCCCTTTTAATTACAACTGTAATTATATTTAAATAAAATTAGCAATAGTATTTTACGTATATTGGTATTTAGTACGGACAAATAGGAAATTCTTTTGAAGCTTTAAGTACTAGCAGAAGTGGGTGAATTGTATACTTTTTCTACTTTAGGCTAATGGTTCACGCGGTGAGGGCCAGCTCTAGGAAAAGTTGGAACGCCTAAGTGAAGAGCTGGTAGTGTGACCAGTCTCGCAGTACAAGAAGGACCTACTTTTAACTATACAATGGAAGGAGTACTAAAGATTAGTCTTTGTTCCTTGAGTCAGTTTTCTCTCTTATTTTAATGACAATTATTATTTGGAGCTTCCCTCGCTTTGAAAGTCACGCCTCGCTACTGGATACACCGTCTGCTTTTAAAGTGCCAAGGGCCTTTAGCGCTTTAAGGAATTAAAATGCCTTGTTTTCACTAAACTGCTATAAAAATAAAAACTTTGGACCTCATCACACGGATTTGCTTAATGCTAGTCAAGCTATTAGAGGATGCGATGCAGTTTCCGCAGTAGATCGCAGAATGTAACTTTTATTTTTAAATTAACAGTTAGCCGCGTTATGAGTACACATTCAATTACGTACGGTACTACAGGCAGGCCATAGAAAACAACGGAAGTGCAATTTAGAAAATGGAATGACACCAAAAACAACATTTGGGTAACATATTTCCACGTTTCATTCCCCTTTGTTCCACGAGCAATTATTTCATCACAGTTATGGAGAATTATTATTACCACATAGTGTAGTAACCTTGACCGTTGGTAATTAGGATATTATATTTATTGTGAATGGATGCATATACCTGTAATATTATTAAAATAAGCAATGTGTCACAGTGAACTATTCACGTCAAAAACAATTATATAAACACAGGCTTATTGAAAAATTAGCAGCTTTCATATTTATTGTAATATATTACATCAAATAAACCGCCAAACATGATAAAATGTTCAGGCTGTCAGAGAATAGAGTCGGATTTTAACATGACGATTTTATGCATTGGATAAGATCTCTGTTTGTATCGTGGTAGCATCAAAACAATATGCATACTTTTCCGTATGGAAATTTGTTCATTCCTAATTAGATAACCTTTTATGCCACGTGTAAGTTATCTCATGAAGGTTCTTTTTTGCTTTCGTTGTAATTTACGTCCTCCAACATTAAGTCATATGGGACGGTGAATGGAATGGGCGAAATTATGCTCAAATGATCCCAGGGTCCGTAGAGCTTAGAGTTACGCGACATTCGTCTTTTAGGATAAGGGAAAAACACGGAAAAACCTTATCCAGTTAACTCACCCTGACCGAGATTCGAACTCGGTACCTCTTGAACGTGAGGCAGACACACTACCACCACGCTACCGAGGCGGGCTCATGAAGGGGTAGATGTCATGCTAATCAACTAAAGGAGTGACTTGTATTACATTAAAAATTAGTTATTGATAAACCATAACACACAGGAATTGTTATCTGTTCACGCTTTGGGTCTAAAATTGCTTTAAAACTTTGAAATTCAGTTTATTCTGTGATATTTTGAACCATTTGTTTCATTCTAAATTTATTTGCAGAAACATAAAGTTATTTCTGATGAACCCTTTTATTGTAACTTTATTTGTTACGACTAATATAAAACCAAAGTCGCCTTAAAAGGACAGAAAAGAGCAATAGTTGATTTTCATTAGAAACAAATAAAGAAAATAGCCTTATCAACTGGAATATCACCCTTACTGAGTCACAAACAAAATACACATATTACCATTTCCACCAGTGAAATAGTTTGGGGCAGAGAGTTCCAATATTCGTGAATTCCATTTCACAGCAACAGGCCTCTTTTATCCAGAAAGAACGCATTTTCTTCCATTCATAAAGTTGTCGTATTATGCATAATATTCCAATACTTTCTATGGGATTCGATAACTAACCTCCTCTTGGTGAGAAGCAGGACATTTTAAAAGCAGCTCTACATGCATTGTTCTTGCTCAGTGGAAACGGACATGGTATTATTCCTTTCTATTGTTTTATAGCAGAGTAATTAACTTAACCCATCCCAGATTTCATTGAATACATGAAGAAAGCGGACCTGCTTCCTTATTATCTCACAGCACGACGTATATTCATTACAACGGTCCCTTTATATCTTCTTCTTCTTCTTCTTCTTCTTCTTCTTCTTCTTCTTCTTCTTCTTCTTCTAATTTTTGTCGTGGCATAATATGGGAAGGATATCTCCGGAAACAACTTTATTGAAGGCGGATCGGTTGAAAAGAAATTATGGATCATCTTCTGTAAATATTGTACAAACAATTTCGAGATATCCAATTATAAAGTTATATCGTTCTTGAAAAACGGGTGCGGAATCCACATTAGCAATACTACTGCTAATATTACTACTGTACTGAGCGGAATGGTTTATGTGGTTTCGTCTGTAGCCCAAATTTGGCAGGTCCGGGTTCGATTCGTTTGTCTGAACTTCCCTACCCATGATTTCTTCGGGGGTTTTCCCGGGTCGCCAGGCGAATTCTAGGTAGGTTATCTCCATTATCATTTCACATCATCTCTCATCTGGTGGTTTCTTTCAGGGTACAAGTGTGGACGAGTGCCTCTGCGCTGTTGTGACTCCTTGGGTCGGCCACCCTCTGTCACCTCTCGCCTCATCCCTCTCTCAGATGGCCCATTTGGAGCTTAAGTACAAAAAATACAGGTGCCAAATCCCCTCCGTAATAATCCTAGTCCTAGTTACTACTATTCACTACTACTACAACAACAACTACTACTACAACAACTACTACTACTGATAATGATAACAATAATAATGTTAGTAATCAAAGAATAGTGTTCAATTTTATAATATTTTCCTTATTGTCTATAACTAATAAATCTGTGATTAGCCATAATTTTGTTTTTCTATTTCTCATTGGTTACCATAAACGTTAAGTGACAATGATTCAATAAATATATGTTTTAGTAATAGATGAACTTAAGGGAATAAAATATGTAAAACAGTAAGTATCCCATTTAGTATCCCTATATATATATATATATATATATATATATATATATATATATATATATGTAGGGTAAAGAGAGGCATTTTCGTGACATAGGCAATTTCGTGATACTTCTTCGAAGGGATGTCACAGAGAAACCAGTTGATGTTAACTCGTCTTTCACTGTTGGTAGTTGACATATTTGTTCCTAGAGCTCAGGAGCTATCGGCAGGAGCGTTAACACCAACTGGTTTCTCTGTGACATGATTTCGAAAAAGTATTACGAAATTGCCTATGTCACGAAAATACCTCCCTGTATCCTCGTAGTAAGATGGACTGACATGCCAGGCGATTTACTACTGCAACTACTACTACTACTACTACTACTACTACTACTACTACTACTACTACTACTACTACTACTACTACTACTACTACTACTACTACTACTATGACTACTACTACTACTATGACTACTACTACTACTACTACTACTACTACTACTACTACTACTACTACTACTATGACTACTACTACTACTATGACTACTACTACTACTATGACTACTACTACTACTACTACTACTACTACTACTACTACTACTATGACTACAATCACTACTAGTACTACTACTGATACTAATGATATTGATAATGATGATGGTGATAATAATATAGTAATCAAAGAATAGTTTTCAATTTTATAATATTTCCCTTATTTTCTATAACTAAAATTGTGGTTAGCCGTATTATTTTTTCTTTTTCTTATTTTTCTCATAAAAATTAAGTTGTAATAATTCATTGAATATGTGTTTTAGTAACCCGTGAACTTAATGGAAGAAAATATGTAACTTAAAAAGTAGGTCATTTAGTATCTTATATATCGTAGAAAGACAGACAGACGGACGCGCGCCTCGGTAACGTAGATTGTAACGTGTCTGCCTCACGTTCAAGAGGTACCGAGCTCGAATCTCGGTAAGGGTAACTTACCCGGGTAAGGTTTTTCTCGGGGTTTTCCCTTACCCTTAAAGACGAATGTCGGGTAGCTCTAAGCTCCATGGACTCCTGGACACATGTGAGCATCATTTTCACCGTCCGATATGACTTAACGTTGGAGGATGTAAAATAAAAAAAAATTAAAAAAAAAGAACGGACATGCCAATAGGCGGACAGACGAATGCACGATACATGGCTAGACGAATGGACGATATAGTAGATGGATTAGAGAGATAGGCCGAGAGAGACAGATTATAAACGGACAATTGCAAAGATGGATAAATGGATAGACAGACATGTACAAAATCGAAAGGCAAACCGACTGTTAGATTTTCGGCAGGCTGGCACACGGAGAGGACAGTCGTACTCAGACAGAGGAATATAGAATTAGAGGATAGAGGTATTAAACACACGGACGGTTGTCGGCTTTTTGGAATGATGGATGGACGGATGGACAGACTTCTACATCATTAGGAATAGATGTTTAGAGGGATACACGAATGTAGGATTGTATGGATGGACGAAGGAAGAAGGTGGGTCGAATGGGCAGTTGAACTATTGTTCGGGAATAGTGAATGGTTGAGTGAGTGATTTTTTATAGTAAGGGAAACGTCACTTAGAAGGGAAACACCATAGACACCACTTGCGTGGGAGATGGATTTTTTGGCAACTAAAAAGAAATACCGTACTCTCACAGCACACTGTACTGAAAGACATCTCTGCATCACCTGAGTATAGTAGCTATAATGTCCTTATCTCTTCCTTAATATTGCTATATTCCTTTATGTAGATCTGACAAATTTACTTAGTATTAGGTAAAGTACTATGCTTTCGTCCTTCTGCTTGGTTTCCATTATAATTCTAGCCAATTGTTTCACTATACCCTATAACTTTTCACTCGGGCATCATGGTGGCACACAGGTTCTCAGCTGTCAGTACATGTAGTGCGCTATATGCTTCTCTTCTTGTCCTATTCCATCGTAGAAATATAAAAATGGTATGCTGTACAGAATATTTTGCATTACATTAGGCACATATGGTGATATCACTTTTTACCATTCGAAACGCATGGTTAAATTACATTAAATCTCGCATGACCTGACAAAACCTGCTTCAGGAAGAAATCCAACTGTCTGTGTTTGTGCCGCAGCTATGATGCCACCTCTGGTGGTATCATTTAGGTCCATTGTCCCACTAAAGTAGCTTAATTGTATCTTACTTGCCGTTCAGCAAATATTTGGTCACTGTTTTGGGTTCAATATAAATGCATGAACTTGATTAGCTGTCGTTCTTTGATTAATAAGTCAATTGGAATGGCCCAAGTTACTACTTGTAATGCTCTATTTGATACAGCTTTATACCCACAAATCGATCTCAATAGAACTTTTATTTGTACTTTCTCCATCAATGGTGTTTCTTTTTTTTTTTAGTACACTGTACGATATCGGTGTGACATATAGCATGATAGAATAAACTACACCACATAACATTTGTCGCTTAATGGACCCCGGTGCACCAATATTTGGCATTATTCTAGCAAGTTGAGGTGCTCTTTCTTCCCGCTTTTTGTCTCTGTTTTGTATGCTCTCCAAAGGCGCTGTCTCCATCTATCATAACACCCAGGTACTATATATAAAATTTCGGCACTAACACTGTCTGCCTTAACACGAAAGAAATATTTCCACGCTTTCTAGGACGCTTTATAATAACAACTTCAGTTTTCTGCGGTGCTAACTCTAACTTGTTGTGTGCCATTCACCTATCAATACGTCTCAGTGATTTATTTGTTTTTCTTCCGCACTAACAAGCGGTGACTGATTACGCGAATAAAGGTAAGTGTGAGGGAGTGTTTGAGTAAGGGGTATGCCTCCTTCGACAATTACGTCATGTGTGCTTTCTGTGGCTCAGAATACTGGATGGATAGATGGGTAGACAGACGGAAGGGATATTTAGATAGGTGGATTCAATATGCATATAAGTTTTACCGAAGTTACAGCCTTTTCTGATTCTCAATTGTCTCAAAATGTTTAATACCTTATATGCCTTTTCCTTGTCCCCCACCTTCCCAGTCTCATTTTGATTCTCTTCCTGCCTCTCACTTTTTAGCCTCTTTAAGCAAATGAACCATGCCAGGACAAACTGAAATCTTCAAATCAGAGCTCAAAACATTTGCATTTCATAATGATAAAGCTAACATGATATTCCAAGTATTTGGGGTGGGGGGAATTCAACAGATCTGCACCTCCAACCGAGGCCAGTAGCAGGAGAGGCAACCATGTTATATGCTTTAGACATTCGCAAATATCGAATTTCGTACTGGAAGTGAAAAGGCTCCTCAGATTTACAAAAGTTAAAAAATAAATATAATCAAATAAAAATTATAAAAGCAACTTTGTGCACACCAGCAAACGCAAAGTTAATATAAGGCAATAAAGTATTCGTTATTCAGAAATATATTCAGCATTTTCAGAAAAAATATTTTAGTACTGATAAGGTTTCTCAAGGAACGTTTTCTTAAACTTAGGTATTTTAGTTTGTATTGTATTATAACACCTTTTAGTTTGGGTAAATAAACTGAAACTAATATGCTCTAACAGCTATTGCGTTCCAAGTTTAAAATTAACCAAAAGTTTTAATGTATGAGGATATAACCTTGTAAATATGCTTAAAAGGATTGATGGCCGTGTTTCAAAATTTGCAAAATGCATTTATTCTAGTTTTGAAACAACAAGAAGACCTAAATATTTTAGCTGCAAAAACTAGTGTATCTAATATTAAAAGCTAACAAATTGTGTAAATATATGAAGTTTAGATAAACCTTAGACAATTATATTTTGTGTAAGCTTTGTTAGTACCCAAAGAAGAAAAAATGCTATATAGAAGTCATCTTAATTAGCCCCGTAATAAATAAATATAATTAAAAACGGGAACGAAGAGAATATCCCTTAAACTGTTAATATGAATGAAACTTTGTGCAGTAGATTTATACAAAAATGAGACGGATTATTTCGCCAATTTCACTGATACACGTTTAAGTCTCCTGAATACCACAGAGACCACATTCGTGCCAAATATTCTCTCACAGCCTTGCTAAAATATTGTGAAAGAGAGAATGTATTGAACAAACCAATAAATCCGCTTTTCTTTACAAATCGTAACCATACACAAATGAAATATTTTGCTTTTTTCATTAACGTTTATTTGTAACCACACAGTTATTTCCATCGCACTTTACAGACAGGGTTTTATTTAGGTTCAGAAGGGTTGGTATGGTGAGTTTCGTATTTGCATATACTATCGAAAATTTCCAGGATACCTTAAATACAAGTTGTACATACTAGAATCACATGCAACTAAAAGGGAACAAGCTCTTATATAGATCATGTGGGTAATTTTTTCTGTCTCCTATAAGCTGAAGTTAGATATAAATCGATTCCTACGGATGAATTTGGCTGGCAACGTACTCTACTCCAGCAATTAGAGGATATGCTCACATCATGTAGTAAAGGCCGGTTGCGCTTTACTGCTTGAAAATCCTGGTTACGATATCAATTTTAAAATGCAATATGTTCAGTTGGACTAGCCTATGATATATAAAATGTTATTGTATTAACTTGACTTGAGGCGTTTGAAAATTCCAAAATTTTAAAATCATCCTTACCCTGTGTGTGTGTGTGTGTGTGTGTGTGTGTGTGTGTGTGTGTGTGTGTGTGTGTGTGTGTGTGTGTGCGGTGTGTGTATGTGTGTGTGTGTGCGGTGTGTGTGTGTGCGGTGTGTGTATGTGTGTGTGTGTGTGTGTGTGTGTGTGTGTGTGTGTGTGTGTGTGTGTGTGTGTGTGTGTGTGTGTGTGTGTGTGTGTTTTATCAACACAACTGCAGAAGGAAATATCGTAACTTAATTGGAAACTACGTTGTAAAACGAATTCCACACAATACTCTCTTGACAGTTTTGTGCATTTTATGTTGTCTCTAATTCTTACCAAACATAATTATTTCCTATGATTCAGATTTGGCTTATGATATAGTTTAGTTATGCTGCTGGAAGCACTTTGTTCACTCATTTGTGCTAAATTCAGCTTTTTTTCATCATTTAAAAGCTAAACGCTTTCCACTTTATTGCTATTCTAAGCACATTTATATCAACAATTAGGAAGTATACCACTCCTAAACTTCAAGTTTTTGCGACATTGTCAGTTTCCTGCAATCAATTGGAGTATTTATTGTCTTATTGCTATATTGATATGACTGTTCAACTGGTTAGAGCAACTAGACGGGTAAATAGGAAGATCCGTGTTTCAAATTCGGCTATGTCTTAAATTTCCTAATTTAATTCTACCTTTCCAGTAATGACCGCGTTTATAAGTTACAGCAAAAGTGCCCCTTTTTCCATTCATTTCATTTGTCTTTCAACTCATTTGTAAGTACAAAGTACCTACTAAAAATAAGAAATAACTTGTTACATGAGAAACTGCGATAATAGACTCCCCTTACGAGTATGCGGCATAGTTTTAGAACAAGTGAATGACCCTGACGGCAGACCATATAGAATAGGGTGACTACAATATTAAAAAGCTGTTTTATTTCTAGAGGTAAAATCGATATTTTAAATTGTTCCAGTAAGTAAATCAGACGCCCAAGTGAAACTAATATAACCAGATTTCAATTCTGCTACGACCTCCACGTTGTGTCGTCATGTGGAACAGGATTTCTATGGTGAAGATGGGATGCACATTGACTATTTCGAAGCCCCAGGTCTGGAAGCCATATGTAACAGGGTTACTTCGTTTTAGTTTGAAATGGTTCTTGTTTATTGTGTCTGCTTAAATAATAGTCATGAGATCTCTTGTTTTCAAGGGTAGTTACGAATGAAAGAAGTAAAATTTCAATAAGTTCAATTTCGTAATATATAATTTAATTGTATCATCTGGATTACATTTTAATCGAACTTTCTTTCCTAGTCAATCATTGCATGTTACCTCCATTATAGCGATAAATCCTTACTTCCTTAATAAATAGCTTCCGTTAATTACATAAAACTGTTCACTCCTGCCCATCCATTCATCACTATCAAAATTTCATTTTCCCGCGTCCTTTATTTCACCAAGAAGATGATTTATTTTTCCTTACTCATATATTACTTTTTATATAATTGGCTGATTACTTACTACGTCACTACATTAGTAATACAATTATTACTACGGCCAATCACAACATTACATATATTTTATACAGTGTTGTTTTTTCTTTTCTTTTATAAATTTATAAATTTTGCAAACGCTTTCTAAATATAAATCGAAACTACTGTTACACTAATAAGCAGAAGATTGAAAAATTTCTGGGTTACCTGTCCTATCACATACTTCAAACAGATTTTCACAAATCGGTTCACAGCTGATCTGCAATTCAAGGATAGTTGGGAAATTTCTCCTTTTCGACTGAAATTAGCAGAAAATAATATAAGGTAAAATAATGCAAGCTTTCATTCACATTTGTGCGAGTATAATCCAAGAAGTAAGGATCTTTAACACATTCCAGATGCATAGACTGCTGTCTGGATTCTACCCAAAATTTAAAGGAGTTCTTGATATCATTTCTTGTTGTTTTTGAGTTTCATAATCAATATAGTTATTGTGCCTTTGAGATAGGTCAAAATGATCTTTGGGACAACACTGAAGTGAAAATTATAAGAATAACTCCAACATTATAATATAATATAATAATTATTATATAACTCCAATAAAACTCCAATATAAAATAACTCCATATAACTCCAATAATTATAATATAACTCCAATAATTATTGGAGTTTTGAGCGGACGGATTTTTAAATGTGCAACAATTTACACTGAGGAACTATATAACGAAGCAGTAATTAGAACGAAAGTAACACGAGAAGCTGTTGTTAAATGTTCAATAATGTAGGAGCAATTGTACCTGAGGAAATTTGACCGGACATCTGCCTCTCTTCGCAGATGATTAGTGGAATCTGGTCAGCAACAAAATCGTACAGGAGGGACGTATAAATATGGCTGCGTTACAAATTTATTTCCCATATATTTCTCGTTGCTTGATTGAGAAAATTATGTCTCGAAATTTCGGATTATTAGTTTGCGGCAGGGGCAGCAAAGTGCAGCACCGGTATCCGTGTACAAGGGCAGATATTGAAAACGCTTAAGTAACAAAAGTGATTTACGAATTTAAAGATTTGAAGTAAGCTTCATATTGAAATGACGTGTATTTTAATAACATTTTAATTGTTGGCAATATATTAAAGCTGGATGACATTGGTAAATATGGTCCCCTTCTTAGGGTAAGAAGTAAAACTACTATCCGATGTACAACTTTCAGTGTAGTGTGTCTTAAAGAGGATTTCAAGGTGTGTTTAGTAATACTGAATGAAGAAAAATATTGTAGGACCCTGTTAATAAAGTTTAAGCAGCACGGTTATGAGGTTATCGCTCTATGTTTTCGCAAGGATCAAAGGACAAAATTGTTCGAGACAACCGTGAACTTTTAAGCTATCTTGTGCCCATTCAAGTGTATATGGACGCAGAACACACTTTCGTGGGGAAACCGAATTGCATGTAATATCCATAGCCCACGTTTTGTAAAAACCTGCCTACTCATGTGAATGCAGCGGAAATCAGAAGCAATAATTGTGTTATTATGCGAAATTAATTACTCTGAAAATCAGCCACGAGGTCTAATCCACAACAAAAACGATGGTTATCAACAGCTTGATACTATTCACAAAGATACTAATTGCCACTAATGCTAAATCTTCAGTGACATAGTTCAAATTGGTACTGCACAGTCATGTTATATTTTGGGAGCGAAATAATCAGAGAAAATTAACATTGTTATCGAAGTAAGACAGAAAAACTGAAATACAACCTTCAGTTTACGTATAAAATGAAGCTAGCTACACTGAAACAATAAATATTAAACACATTTTTATATTTGTGTAACCACCAGCTTACTCCCTCAAAGCTAAAACAAGAATTCGTACTTTGAACTAGCTGTTCAGGTATTTCATATTGTCACCCGAACGTCGGAACTTCCGATAGAACCGGCCGGCAGTAGGGCCAGACGGGAAATATTCAGCCAACGCCTCCCCATTGTTCTCGTGTCTCTAACTGAAGGGATGATTAGGAGAGCGGCACGAGCCCTGTACCGTCTCTTTCCCCTCCCACCAGACGTCTGGAAACCTCAGGATAATTGTGCGCGCCACGAACCTTCCAGAAACGGCGATCTTCCCTATATAAGACGTGCAGTGGGCGAGTCAGCTCAGTTCTTGGCGAGCAGCCATGAGGTGCGCCGAGTGAGGGAACGGACTGGAAGACTGTGCACGTGCATCGGAGGAGTTGTATGTAATTGCGAGCGCAGAGTGGACCGGTGACAGACGAACTGGTGAATTGTAATTGTGTGCGCTACGTAATTCTATGTAATTGGCAAGTGTTCCAACTGTAATTCGGTGGAAATAAAGAACATTTTGAGTTAGTGCAATTGGACTTTTAATTTCACGAACCCACAAAGTCACAATATCTAGTATTTCTAAAATACCTGTACATGAAGCAGACATGTACACATTTATCTATTTTATTTGCCTATTTTGTAACATCATTGCTACGATAAAAATCAGCTACTTTGTCAAATTTTCCAACAGTTTCTTTCTTTTTTCCATTTACAAGACTACTAGTTTATGAAATAGAATAAGACCTTATCTTTGTTTTGATAGTGCTTCTCATTTCATTTCAACAGTTAAATACATTGCACATTGTCAGGGAATTTAGAAACAATCATTTTTGTATTGCATTATTCCTTTTCTTAATGAATACTATTTCCTATAAAGATGGAGTGTTCTTGTTGTATACCCAGGTATGCTGGCGAATTTGAGGAAACAACAGGGCACAAATCAACATCTGTAGCTTTCATTTGTTTGTGTTTCATCATTTTGCCTTCCATTCCTTGGAAATACGGGTGTTTTACTTTGAATATTCAGTCTATATTGCTGAACTTTAATATTTACAAATCCTGCTGCTATTTATTTACACCAGTTGTTTGTTTTGTTTTTATTTAACGTTCTGGGCACAGAAACAAGCTGAACTTTTATTCTTATGCAGAATTTTGGTTCATTTTTCTCAACCTCAATATTTACAAATGTTTCTCTTGTTATTATAAGTCACTTTAAGCATATTATTTCCGTTTCACTTATATATAGAATATATATATATATATATATATATATATATATATATATACATATATATAAAAATCAATCTAAAATCAATATAAAATCAATAGTTTGTGTTAATTCCAGAGGTAGGTAACCAAACTTCTATCAAGCTTTCTTCAGAACCATTTCTGGGTGAGTTATATGCAGAAATCTTTTATATTCCAAAATGATTTCGCAATAAAACTTATTTAAATTACTATATATATTTATACATATAAATGTTTCATTTGGAATTTAGTCGTAGCGATTTTCCCTTATTAATCCTTTTTGAAGACAGTGTGTGCATGAAATTATACTATTACTGTTAATTACTAAGCAAAGTTTTATCTTGAATTCTGAATATCTTCAAAATGCGTATTTATATGAGATCAAAACAACAATTCAAGACGGATGACAACAATAAAGAAGTCTTGACATGTTCGTCTGTTAAGTTAATATTGAGTGACTCCATCACAACTGGAAGATTCACCCGACGTTCCAGTAAAGCTCTTATGGAAGTGAACATCAACGCTGCTAATTTCGTGATGAGAGGGAATCGACGAACAACCTTTCAAGCACTTCCTCATGTTGGTGATGGAAAATTTCCGCAAAAGGCGTATTTGAGGGAAGTGGTTTCCAAGGCTTTTATTCGTGAAAGTGGGAAATTGGCGTACAGATTTACATCCATTTGCAGATTATTTTGAGGGAGTATACGGAGTTTCCTTCAAAGCTGATGAAACTTGGCTGCATGTTTTTGATCCTGAGAAAAATCGGCGAAGATAGTTTGGAAATGTTGAACATTACTAACTTAAAAATATCAGATACCGTTACTTCTCCTGGGAAAGTGAATATAACCTTACTTTTTATACATGCTTAGCCCTTCAAAGCCGGCGTTAATCAAAGATGTTTCCGGACTTGAGGGCTTATCAGCATGTAATACCGACATACAGGTTAATAACTAGACAGCACTACAAAGATGTCCTAAAAACAAGTGCATATTAGACACAAACAAATGCGAAATAAACGGGATCTTGCACAGCGATAATGCACAGCAGCATGTTGTTATTAATATATCTTGCAAAAATCGATGGAAAGTGCGTACCTTGCCTTTTCTGAAGCTCAGATATAGTTGCGTATTTTTCTGGCGTTTCTTGCGTTTTTTTCTTTTATGTTCCTTAATTTGAAGAAATAAATTTTTTAGTATGTTCCATCTTCCGAAGCGGTAGTGAAAGTTAGGAAAAGATTCTGAAGGCCTTTCAAATGACGGTTTCCAGCGCGTCTTTGCAGATAGGATAGATCTTAGGATAAGTGAATTGCATCCAATGAACGAAAATCAACATTAAAATTGTGAATGTGGGTAAAGATATATTGTCAAAAACATTTATGTGCCTTCGTTATTTGAATAATCCTCGTATTTAATAAAAATGACTGTATTTTTATGCAATATAATGTATATTTATGAACAGTGTAAAGTCAGCACTCTTCAGTTGTCAAAGGAATTGTTTAACTATCTACAAAGGTAGTAATTAAAATCCTATATAGTTTCTATGAAGCTCTATGTAACACAACAGAAAATTTCTAATATCACAGTAAGACATATGATGTGCAGAAATAAATTTTCCAAGGTAAACTAAAGGACCAATTTTTCTTTTCTCTAAGAAAGCCCTAAGGGAAATAGAGAGAGTTATAACGGCACGCCAGGCGCGTGTAAAAGTTTATTGTATGAACATCAGAAAACTCAAAGTTAGGCATATCTGTTGAAAGAGATTTGAGGCTTGCAATCTTCTTAATGCTTGCAGCTGTGAGTCGAAGTAAGTAACTCCGCTTTTCAAGTGCAGAGACTGCCGTAGAATGTATTCGGAATAAACTCGTAGTCCATCGGTTTTTCATATTGAAGGAATTATTTGGTACATCCATGTTTATTTTTTCTGTATTTCCTAAGTGATTTCAAATGATGAAACTGTCAGTACACAGAATATGTGGTTACAGAAATCAGTGGTCGCCATAAAGCTATGAAATATGCGGTCAGAAGCAATTTCATATTGGAAAGTGATTGGCAGTAATTTCAGAAATGTTATGAAGCTTTGGTCAGCTAATTAAAATATCTGGAATTCATACCATTATAGAGTTGAATTACCTGCCAGAGGGGATATTGAAGTTCATTCGATAAACAGACCTACCAAAAATTGCTTGCAAATGCGTTGTTCCATAAGAAATCGCTAGATAAAAATGGCAGTAAATTGTTTTCTTAACGACATTGCATATTTTTTTAAATTTCATTAGATATATTTTCCTCTTGCATCCATTTATGTCCTCAACTAAATTTCTGAATGTCATTAAAGAAGAAGATGCATCCTGCATTTATGCTGTTAACGTTTTTGTAGTGCAGTGTTTACAGTATGACACCGAACTATGCATGTAACTCACCAAACGTAACACCAAGTATTCTCATGTGGCACAATAAATTAAAGAAATATCCTTTTGAGGGGAACATGACAATTAAATACAACCATAACAAAGTACTGGCTAAAGAGACAAATGAATTAAAACGAGTACCTGAGTTATATTCTAAGACTAGATAACACAATGGTATCTGCAGTATTCACTCCTTGACAAATGGCTTATGAAAATTATTCTCTAACTGTAGAAGTTTCGGCCAATTTCTATAGTGCAAACGTAATCAGCAAAAGACAGAAGCATATTTACGACAGGATGAAAAATTATTAACACGAGTAGTTTCAATTAAATAAGTGTATCTTTCGTATGCTTATTTTCAGGAGAGAAAAACTATCCGTTACAGCAGATCGAATAAAATTGTGCTTTTGGACCCCAGCGGCCGCGCCGTGGCTCAGTGGTTAGACCGCTTGGCTCTCACCAAGGCGGCCCGGGTTAGATCCCAGGCGACCGCAAAGTGAGATTTGTGGTGGACAACACGGTGCAGGGGCGAGTTTTCTCCGGAACCTCCGGTTTCCCCGCCATCTCATTCCACCGTTGCTCCATCTTCATCTCATGTATCATCAGTGTCACCGCCTGCGGTGCCGTATGTAATAAAAGTGGGCGTTAAACACTACACATTTCATTTCATTTGGACCCCAGCTGTCACAAGCCGAAGAACCCTCTCACTCACTCCGTGCCCTTTTATTTCGGCTTCAATAGTGGCCAGTTGCTCGTGATAATTTAAACATATGGAACGCGTTGAATCTTTCGAAAGAAATAACTTTGGTAACTGATTTCGCAAAGATCACATCTATTCTTCACGTGGAACGTTGGCGGTAAATTCACCGATTGTACACACACAAGTGAGACGACTACTTGCAGGCACAACTGGTAACATCTGTATGTAAGTGTGTGCAGGGGTTCGTGAACTAACCGAAGCAATTCAGAATCTGTAAAGATGAAATATTCAGGTGTTCTAAAATTAGACCGCCAAACTTTTGGAACTGGGAGATAACATAATTTGAAGCACTTTTGGTTAAGGAAAGTTTTTTACATGAACAATTTGAGATAGGCAATGTGTAGTTCACTCCACGACGAAACATAAAAGGAGCCTTGAAATGTTCGACATTTTGATAACACGAGCTGACAAATCTTTGCTAAAGCCAATCTAAATGTGCAAAGTTGCCTTTCAATACTTTTAAAGATTCTGAGTCTACAGCTTTTTACCACGGTACCAGTGGTGATGCAGAAATGAGAAGCGAGCAATGGAGAGAAAAGCACGATGAAGTTTCCCTTCCAAAGCCAGAGCGCATACTGCAGTGCTTTTGTTTAGCTTATGCACAGGTAGCGAATTACAAATTACGGACCCACAACAGCGCTTGGTGATGGGATAAATGAGACTCTTTCGCTTCTGAGATAGGGACAAAGTTGAGTTCTGGATCACAGAGATAGAAACTGTATGCTTAAAACAAGTGAGGAGCGTACAATTTCTAAACTAAACCGGCTATATAATGTGATAATTGACAGCATCTAACATTCTGGCTTTATCTTTGATTATGCACAAAAGAAAAATAAGGCAGTTATTTTTAAAAATGAATTACACCTTCCAACGTTACATCATATCGTTCCATGAACAAAATGGATGAAATGATGCCTAAATGAGTCCAGGATCCGCAGAGCTTATAGTTATTCGACATTTGCCTTTTAGGATAAGCGAAAATCCCGGAAAAGCCTTATGCGTAACTCACCCTGACCGAGATTCAAAGAGCAGACTCGCTACCATTTACCTACCGAGGCGAGCAGGTACGTCAATGAAAACATATATCAAATTTAGTACTTTTATTGAGGGAAGATGAATTTTTTCAGTCATGCTGCAGTACTTAATTATGCTACCCCCTCTTTTAAGCTTTGGCGGTATTCCGCATTAAAACTTAGTTTTTTTAACTTGCTTCAAATATTGTAGCACTTTCAAAGAGGTTGTTTAAATCTTTTTCAAGTAACATTTGTATTATGACTTTGTAGTTTGTGCTATTGAAACTTCCAAATATTCAGATATATAGAAAAATTAAGTTTGGTTACAAATTTATTGAAACGATTCCACACTGACACCCCAACTAGCAACAAGGAACTAAAGCAAAGCTTTTGATATCAGAGCAGTTCTGGGGTTTACAATGAAGCACTGATGTGGGTTCCAATTAACGTTTAAAAAGCAGTATAGGCTACCCAAAGTAGGATACACAGCTTCAAAGCTCTTAGACCGTCAGTTACTCGCCCTTTGCTTGTCTCCCATGTCTCCGATATCGCGTATTATGATAGAGCTAGATTGTGGAATGTGAAAGAATACAAAATAAAAGACAGACTAGAGGATCCACTAGATAATGCATGTGTCGAAACCGTACACGCAATATATGTTTTTTTTTATCTCCCCTAAACGAGAGGGAAGAGGTAAGGGACCCGCAGGAGGTCTAAAAAAGGAGCAAATGGAGCCTTAAAGGAATGTGAAAAGTAAAGACAAGGTACCTAAATTGAACTTAGGCCTGGTCCAGAGGAAAAGGTGAAAATAGGTGTTCAAAAATTCATGAAACGCCTGACAGCGTCGTTCGGTGCTTAAGACACTTTTGGTGCCGTCTTCAATATCTGCACTTTTTATGAAACTGCCGTCGGCTTCTATAATGTTGACCAATGGAATCATTCTCTCAGGGTATGTATGGGTGAGTGTGAGAAAAAACAACACCAGAATCTGATAAATTTAATTGGTAAAAATATTTGAGCTATATGAACCGATTTGCCGAATGTTTGAGGCTGTAGAATGAATTTTCTTAATGACAGCAAAATAAACTGCGGATATTGGTGTGATGTATCTGCTAAACTCGAAATGTCAATAACTTTAACTTCTAAAATACCTGTTTCGTAATAACAATTAGAAAACTGCGTTATCGTGAATCACTGAAATACCAAGCGGCGGCACTCCTGCGGCTATTTTCAATTATGTGCTCACTCAAGCGCGATATTTAGGCGCTGTGGAATGCCGATAATTCATCACAGTAGAACGCTTCTGTGTAGGATTAATCAGTTACCGAATCCTAGCATTAAGAATTATTGAATTCATTTATCCGCTATCTTCTGAAGTATCAATAAATTCAAGCTTTAAAATAATAGTTTTCTTAAAACAATAAGAAGCATAATTTGACGTGAGTGGATGACATACTATTTGGAAAATATCCTTTCGGCTAATAACAAATGTACCACTGAGTAACGGACTGCCGACAATGATCCATTACTGTATGATTAGAATCATTATGAGACTGTACCCTATTAAACTTTAAGGCACGATGACTTTTAGAAGTACAAGTTGATCTGTAAGTATAAGACCATATGATCATGTTTTCCAGAGAAAGCTCCTACATTTTACGTTGACAAAACTTAATCCCCTCATTTGCAAATTTAAAGTAACTTTTTACCGTTTAACGTACTAAACTTCTAGAGTTATTTCTCCTTCCTTATTTCTAGATATAGCTTACGTCTTTAGGCAAATCTGTAATATTTAGACATATTGAGAAATGAAATGTGTAGCGTCTAACGCCCGCGTTTACAACATACGGCACCGTAGGCGGTGGAGAGACATTCTGAGCTGTAATATCCGAAATTAGAGAAAATGAATTTCTTGTTTGCTCAGTTTACCAGAACGCCAAACTGCCTTTGTCACATTGATCTATAGCTTATTGTTTTTTCTCAAAACTTAAGTCAGCTGGCTACTGTCTTTTTACCTTCTGAATAAATTCTACCCGGTATTTCTTTCCTTTTTGTAATGTACGCCCTCCTACGCTAAGTCATATCGGAAGATAAATGGAATGGGTGAAATGACGTTCAAATGAGCCCAGAGTCCATAGAGCTTAGAGTTACCCGACATTCGTCTTTCATAATAACGGAAAACCCCAGAAAAACCTAATCCAGGTAACTCACCCTGACCAAGATTCGAACTCGGGACTACTTGAGCGTGAGGCAGACATGTTACCATCACGCTACCGAAGCGGGCATATTTGATATTTCTTAAATAATACATTGATATAATATGGTAGCTATTTATTAGATTACTTTGTTATTTTGTGAGCTCCAGAGATGACCACACACCTTTGTAGCTTCAAAGGAACACAAATATAAAACAAAAACCAAACTTCAGTGAAAAGCTCAAGAAGGGCAGGCACGGAAGGTTCCACTGGTCAGGAAGAAGCTATTTATGTCTCTCATACGGTACACAGTCCATAAGAAGGAAATCATTGTAAAGTAAGAATAGGTTGAACAAAACGCGCTCCCATTGTAATCAAGAGGATCCGGCTTAAGCAGTAGACTTAATGGCATCGGATGAATACATAAATAATATCTATGATAGACATAATTGATAAAGTGATGAATTTATTACTCATGTCCCATAATTAATTGGTAGCTTTATATTTAATTAACCACATAAAAAAGTGAACCTATGAAACAGAGAAACAAAAGTTTGGATGGGTAATAAAAGATGAAAACTAGAGAGAAAGGAGATAAAGAATTTTAAGCTTTGTTAAATACCATCAACATCACTTGAGCTAATCGAAGCACACCACCTGGACAGCACACCGAAGTCAAAATAGTCCTGCAAATAACATGTGGTTGTGATCTGCTACAGCACTCGCAGAAGAAGAATCATTTGTTATATATTGTAAATGGGGAGAAAGAAAGCTAGGAAAGCACTACTTTAATAAATCAGATAACTGCAGATGAAAATATTTTTAAGGCTCGTTTACCTTCCTAGTGCGTGTAGGACTGAGTCCCGGTGAAACGTCTCAAGCAACTAGCTTACACTAGGGTTATGGAAACTCGGAACTTGGCTAAGCCACTGCTTGGATCAACAGATAACAGTAGGCAGCACCACACAGAACAGAAAAACGACGGAAAGCAAACATTCCATAGAAACCTATAGAGTACAGTTCCGTCGTCAGACGCCTGTGGTGCCGCATGTTGTAAAAGCAGGCGTTATACACTGCACATTTTAGTTCCAACGCCACCGCTCCAGAACTAATGGCATTTTATGCAGTAGACTTTGAGTAGGGAAGGAACGGAGGAATGTCCTTAGATGCAATAGGCTCCAAAAATAACAACACGAGTTCATTCTCAGCTAAACGGGGTTCACGGCCAGACATCGAGGGCAAAGCAAAGATTAAGGCGGATATTACCAGGGCTGTTCAATAAAGAATGATCACAATTTTTTTTTGACAATGTACCTTTACTCATCCCCATGATTTTGATTGTCCTTCTCAAAATAGTCTCCCCTGAATGCGATGCACTTGTCCCACCGTTTCTGCCAGTCTTGAAAGACATGCTGGAAATCATTTTTGAGAGATCCTTCAAAATCGCCTGCTCAGCCTTCACCACTGCTTCTGATGATGGACAATGCCTCCCACGAAGGCATTTCTTCAAGTTAGGGAATGGAGAAAAGTCACATGGGGCTAAATCCGGACTATATGGAGGGTGAGGGATGTACTTCACATTGATTTTTGCAAGGTATTCAGCAACACTGGCAATATGCGGCCGCGCATTATCGTGGTGCAGCATGCCTGATATGGACTTGCAATGTTTTCAGGACATCCCTGTAGTGTTTTCCAGTTACTGATGTGTGTGCAGGTACAACATGCTGATAAACCATTCCATGAATATCAAAGAATGAGATGACCATAACATTCCCAGCAGAAGCAAACACTTTTGCTTTTTTGGGGGGGGGGGGTTGTTGATGAAGGAAATTTACACACTGAGCTTTACTGATTGCTCTCAGAATCGAAATGATGTAGCCTAGTTTCATCAACGGTGATTACGTTTGATAGAAACTACGGATCTTCCTCTAACATCAACTTTAACTGCACGTTACCTCCATTGCAGCGGTAGTCGATACTGAACAGGTCTGAATTTGCCTGGTTCTCTCAGGCGGGAAGCAGTGGTAACAACAATGAGACTACTACGGCGTGTTTGCTTCACATTAAGCTAACAGAATATAATAAATTTGAATTTTAGTGCGCAAAATTATTTCCGTAAAAAATTATGATCATTATTTGTTGATCAGCCCTCGTATTTAGCTATCTCAGCTAAAGCCGCAGTGCGAAAACGTCATACTTTCTGCAAACTTCAGTGCAAATGAAGACATCCTGCTGCCCGAGAAAACAAAACAAGTCACAGGACGCTGCACGTGTTCAAATCATGCAATACCTAGACCAGATACAAACGTTTCTGCCCCCTCAACATACACACCAATTAATGTCCATACCCCTCAATCCAAGCTTCAAGCGGAAATGGCAGGTAACATAGCTCCAGCGTGGGAAATTGTTTCTATTTGCATTTCCTATATATTATTTTTCAGTCGCAATGGGATACAGCACCACCCTGTGCATATATAGCCACGAATAATTTCATTTTAACTCCGGAGGGAATGTAATGTGTAAACCTAGAGGGATGTAGCGATCCTATACCCATACCCGAACTACAACAATGAAGTGATGCAATATGGTATAGATTTCTGGAATCAAAAAGATTTGGAATCAGTCACAGAAGAAGGCCGCCGTACTCCTGTAATACTTTTAAGTGTGAACACTGGACCACTTAATTTCTTACCCCTTATCACCTTCTTTTAATACATACAGCACGACAGGTGGGGTCACTGTTGATATTCAAAACGAAAATAAAAAATGAGAAATAGAATTAGGGAACCAAACATTCCAGCCTATGTTAACGGTACTTCCAAGAATTTTTCCTCTTAGGAGGACTGAGGAAAAGCTAGGAAAAAGCCTCTGGCGGTGTTCGTGGTATTTTGAACGATCCGTGATTTAAAGTGCTCGGCCTATCCGCGAAGAGTAAGATCAGTGGGTGTTCTCATAAGTATGTGGCTAGATGGAATAGTCTATGCTAGTTTGAACAAACTGCTTGAAATTATGTTAAACCAAAGCAGGCTCACATCTTTGGCCCTTTATCTCCTGTCCTTCCGCTGTTAGCAATTGGACTCTATACTCAGCTAATCGAACTGTGTAGAATTTTGGCTGAAACTATTCGCTAGCCACAACTTCACAATCGTTAAATATTTGATAATTACGTTTAAAGGCTGCTTTTGAACTTAATTGTGTTATACCATCCCTGCAATTATAATAACATACTCGCAAGACATAGTGTTTATTGAAGCTGGGAAGTCTTCTGTTGTGCATAATGTAAGTAACAGGTATGTTAGAACGGTTCTTAAATAACAAATAGAAACCAGATACTAATAAACACCGTTAAAATGGTTCCTAGAAGAGATAGAATGTTAAATATTTAAATTATAACACCAACGAAGAACTTAACTTCCCAAAGATAATACGGAACCTTTATGCATTCAATGTTTGAAAATTGTAGGAAGAGGATTTGAATATGTAACTAGTTAGCAAACATATAGATTTCATAAAAGCTTCTGGTGCGTGTCTGCTCTTTTGCGCTGCTCCTATGCAATCCATCATCTCTTTTTCTTCCCCGTTTAAGCCTTAATATTCAAGCCTTTAGTTGCAGAAGGTGGTCTGAACTTCTACCCCAGAGATCATTCATCACTTTTGTCTGTGTACGCAACAAACATTACTCTGTTTACTCCTGGGAAATGTTAGTAGTCAACAAGTTTCACCCTTCTACTTGTAAAACAGAATTTCCGATATTCGTTTCTCTCTACGTTTATTTTCAAGAAACTAAGCATATCATTAAAACGCGTTGGAAGTGTTCACATATATGGAATCAAAGAATATAATACAAATAACACAAAAGTTGTGTATGCTTATTCCACTAAAATGTAGAGAAATTTTTGATCCTGCTCTTACACGAATTGACACCGAACGGGACAGCTCAGGCGGTTTCGTCTGTGGCCCGTATTCGGTAAGCCCGGGTTCGATTCCCGTATCCAACCTACCTGACCCAAGGGCCTTTCGGGGGCCTTCCTGGGTCACTAGGCGAATGCAGGGTAGGTTAATTCCATCCCCCGAATTTCCCTTCCCTCCATTTCATCTCCATTATCATTTCACATGATCTCCCATCTGATGGCTCGTTCAGGGTAGAAGTGTCATTGAGAGTTTCGGCGGTGCATGGTGGGATGATATGCTCTTATAAAAACTACTTCCTCCTCCGGTAGGTTGGTTGCCAGTCTCCGCTCCTCTTCTGGGACCATTTCGGGGCCGCCAGCCAGGGAAATTTAGAGCTCGGATCGCCTGACAGGAACCCTTGTGGTTCGGCTTCTGGGCTCGTTGCCGTCCCGCAGTCAGCGAGCATGTCCGTTACCCTGGCCTGCCGGGGGAAGTCTCTAAGTAAACTGTAATACTATACTGTACCTCTGTACTGCCGCCCTCTGTATCCTTTGCCTCATTCCCGTAGGGGAGGGGATCCGTCCCCTTCAGCTGCCGCGGTGCGGCCACTGCGGACCCTTAGCACTCGTGGTACCTCTGACGTTACTAGAGGAACCTCGGGCCGAACTGCCGAGCCCTTTCCGTCGGGGAGTTGTTCGGATTGGGTTCGACTCGAGGGGGCAGTGTGTTCCCGACACCCACGGGGAATTAGGTACCTCCGGCCAGGCTGCGGCCGCCCTGAGGAGGTAGAGGGTTGCCTAAAATGTCCCGGGTACTAGCCTGCAGAGCTAGTAGAAGGTGTGCTAGATCACCAGGCGGCCCCAACGTGGTTTTCGGTAGTCTTGCCTGCGGGGTTGACGCCCGTAAGTGGCGTATCCACTTCCATCCCGTCTTGACGTTGTGCTCAGTGGGGGGGGGGAGCTTTTAAGAAATCAGGTATTGCCCTGTGGAAAGATCCCTGGAGAATCCATTGCTCCCACGTAGAAGGAGGCCCGGGTCCTTGGTCCTACGGGTCCAGGACTAATGGGAGTAGATCCTCTGCACATAACTAACTATCCTTTGCCTCATCCTTGCTACCGGGTTTGCCCCACTTGGGGGCATAGGAACAATGGGCCCAGTCTGGTGGCCTACGTTCCTAATACCCTACGTAAGTGAAAGCCTGACCTGTTTTTGAATAAAGACTTAATGCAATCTACAGGTTGAACACTAAATATTGTCTTAAGGTGAGGGCTGCAAAGATATCGGAGCAATATATTTTAACTTATGAAATCTAATGCTGTCATAATAGTAATCTATAAAAGGTGACATATTCTGAAGTGACCTAATTGAAGTTTAGTATGGAGTAAACATAAATAGCAGCCACTTGTAAGCGAGGTGTAGTAATTTTATTCTGTGGAAATTCAAGTTTTAAAGATTAGCATCCCTAAGAGGAGACTTTTTAAATTTCCACTTGCTGTGCAACGCGCCTTACGGACTTGTTTGAAGAGCTTCGAATTGTGCATTTAACTTCCTCCATTTCTCCTGAGTTAGAACGTCGTTTTTCGCTTCTTAGGTTAAGTGTTTAGCGATTTCATTCTAAAGTTATTAACCAAACACATAATAGTTTTTCTACCTAGAACTGAAACTCCGTTTAAGATTATTTGTATGCTATTTGCGTTATTCCGTTTTCCGTAGATATCATGCATGAACTTTTTCGTCCAACATCAAATCGTTACAAACACATTTCAGTGGACTAGTGAGAATAATCAGACGTAACATATATGTAATAGGTACCTTCAGTATGTATTAAATTGTGATATCCACAGTGAAGAAGAACTAAATTTCGCAGCTCAACCTGAGGGCAGTAAATGACGCAGTATCACACTCTAATGTATAACCATAAACGGGTTATTCAACCGCCTGTGCTGTCTGAACAAATACCGAAATCACAGCAGTAACAGCGAATTAGGCATATACGAGATCTATGCCCCGGCTATAAGTAGAACTCATGATATAACATGTGAATTTTGCATTGTTTTCATTTAAGAAGGACCTATTTGCACAGGGTACTGCATGTCCTATCTCTTGACCTGCAATCTTAGCAGGTCTGTGCGTTCAGTGATTGGAATGACGGATAGAAGGGAAGGATTCCAGGTGCACATGCAGGAGTTAATTCTTGTACTTAATGAAGTCTTGCGTATGTAATTTTTAAACATTGAAACAACACGTCCCGAATTTTACGTTTGAGAAGAGTTAGAAGGTCTGAGTACTCGGTACCTATATAATTGTTCAATGTTTTCCCATTGGGCATTAACCCTAGTCCATATAGAAAACGTTTTATATACAGTATATGCTGGAGGTCATGAACATCGTATTTGTTTGAATGATTGGTATGTTGAAATAAGACATTGCTGCCTATTTTGAGGTGGTAGTAATAAATTCAGAGCAAATACTACATTTATAATAATTACGTATATACACATACTTTTTCTCTCTTAAAGAAACTCTCATGACTGGGAGTAAATAGCTTTCCGTGATGATTGATATCACGAGGTACCAAAACTGTCATAAAACTTTTCTGATCCGACTCAACCAACACGGTACACCTTGTTGGGGAGATGCCCTACAGCAAAATATAGTTGTATCCCCAAGAGCGCCTTTAAGTTTCCACTTTTTATTTCCAACATTTTATTTTCTATCCATTAATTCACTTTATTTATTTATATTCTTCAAAAAGATGATCATCGAACAAATTAATACTTACACACAAGAGGATTTGGAGTTCAGATGCAGTTGTAAAATTTTAAATACGAATGTCACTGTTTTAGTAAGTATTCCCATAAGAAAGATAACACGACGCTGAGGCGGGTTTTCTCCGGGACCTCCGGTTTCCCCCGCCATCTCATTCCACCGGTGCTCAATCTTCATCTCATCTAACATCAGTGTCACCGCCTGCGGTGCCGTATGTAGTAAAAGCGGGCGTTAAACACTACACATTTCATTTTTTTTTCCATAAGAAAGTATTTCTCCTCTGCAACTGTATTGTGAGTATTTAATGGGAAAACGAAAACGTTTCTTGGAAAACAATGATAATTGCCTGACAGTTAAGAGTGTAGTGCTTCACATTTTAATGCGTACGAAATTATTAGTCTCTGGTCAACGTAAAAGCTTTAATTTTAGTAAAATTAGCTCGGTAAGTGATCCTCTCACCATCTGTTATGGCCATATTCAGTAGACGGTTTACTTTTGCAGAATCTTGCTAATAAAATGTAATACTATTTCATAGATACCAATATTTAGAAGAGACAGAAAATGTACGATGTACAACCCAAATCCAACATAACCCGCGGCGATAAACTAGAATGAAAAGTAGGATATGATAAGGAAAGATACATTATTTGGGCATTGAAGCACGCATCATAAGCATACAGAAGGAAGCGCTGAGGTGAAAAACATAACAGCCATCAGATCCGAGGTGGTATACTCTACGCAGGCGTGCTTCATAACTACTCCAAGGGACTGGTGATGCGGATATGATCACCAATAAGGCTTCAGTCTCCCCAGGAAATTTTCAGTCTGGATCGTCAAAAACCAGACGACATGGCAGACAGTTCCTGTAAGCAAACATCCTCTGTATACCTCGGCCACCTTCCATTTGCCTGATCCTTCAACCCCTCAAAACTTATAAGTGCAGGAAATGACAAAACACTAGGATGGGATATTTAATGCTGTCTCAGAGAATATATTTTTTATAAATAGAATGATAAAATTATTAGTGAAGGTGAATAAAGTGCTATAATGTAGAGAAAGGTTTATTAAAATATCTTTTCTTAATCAAATTGAGAGTGATAATAATTGAAGTAAAATGTAGGGAAATTTAAAAAAAAACATTTTCTGTATTTATTTGTTTAGATATTAGAGCTTCAATTTCTTTTGAATGAGAAGTTGCATGATGTTGATATAAATAGTTTTAATTAAATTATTTGTGAAATTCCTTTATGACTATTATTTTTGAAAAACAAATAAATTACCTGTAGTTTGAGGTTATAATGGTTATATAAATGTTTGAAAATTTTAAGTAGATATTAAAAACTGAAGGTATTTTAAATATCATTATCTGATTATAATATTAAAAAAGTTAAATATATAAAAGTGATAAAGTCATAATATTTGTATTATTAAATTAAATAATAAAATTTTTAATTTTGAATAAGTTTAATATTTCATTAATAGTAAATTATATTTTTAAATTTGCATTTTAAAAATATTTTGTACTAAAATTTATGTTTTATTTTGACGTGGAAATTAATTTTTTGTATTAAAATTTTTCTTGGTTTTAAATTTTAATTGTGATATCAATTTTATAAATAATATTTCAGGAAGTTAGAGTAAAGTTGCATATATATTAGGTTATAAATGTTTATATTCATGATTGTCAATAATAATTTTGAAATGTTATATAATTCTGTTAATAATATTTTTGTTTTTTGAATTATAATGAATTGTAAGAATATTTTATTAATTTTTGAATGTAGGTAAATTAATAATTGCTCATTTTCAAAAGCTATGGTTGGTGATTAATCAATCTTTAATTGATCGTTTTGTGTGGTTAGAATATTTTTGTTTGGCTAAATAGTAGTGCTGGATACCACTACCAATGGTGGCCGCCGGCTACCGGCGGCAAAATATTGTTATGGGGAATTTTAAAATATAGTTAAGCTAATAACTGGATTACCAGTTATGTGTTACTGGAAAACAGTAATATTATATATTTTGCTTAAAATATTTTTAAGTATGTTTGGAATTTTTGTAGAAAAGAAAATTAAACTAAATTTTTAAAATTTTGAAAGGGATGGATTAGGTTAAATTTTTCATTATAGTTTTGATATTTAATTTATTTTTATGTGTGTTTATTAGAAATGCGGTGTGGATTTTTGTTTGATTAGTGCATATTTTAAAATGTTTGTAATTGTTTTATTTATTATTTTTTTATTTAAAATCTGTAAATTGTGTATGTTTTTTTATATGTTTATGATGTTTCAATAAATGAATAAAAGTCTGAGTATTTATCCCGGATTAAGAAATTAGGTGCCGGGGTATAGTATGCACATTTTTTTTTTATTTTATTTTTTTTTTTTTTGTCTCAGAGAACATCAAACTCATAACCGCATAACTGCGTATCTTACATGCAAATAAGCAAGCATCTCGCTCGATAAAGGGGAATGAGACTGTCATATAAAAGCGTTAGCTTAAGTTCGCATGTTTCCAACGCCGTTATATCACCGAGCGACAAACATATCTGTTGATGCAGCAGCTGTATGGTAAACAGAAACCACTAATCAGTATTATTAGACCCTTAGGGGGCCAATTTATTCGCATGCAATCATAAATGCTGAAACACACACGCCATGCTATAAAATATTCCCTTCCCATCCACTAGCAATAAATATCTGTCCGGTGGATGCTGAAAGAGTTTAAACGTATTTGAATTACTTTGGCACTTGCTGATGCGAAGAAAAACCTCTTCTTATTATTGAGCACAAGTGTTGAGCACTTATATTCCTTGATATATACCATCGTAAGATACCGAAATTCGTTATATGCTTAATTTTCGAAACTTTGTCAAGCCTTACGTGTGCGTAGTATCCCTACGGCCTCTCCAGATTAATGTTCATGGTACACATTCGATTTAAAATTGGTCAATGGGACTGCCAAATAGTTTTATAATCTGAAGGAATACAGGTATTATACAAAAAGGTTGTATATAGTCAAAGGATCCCCTTAAATTCCAAGCTAAGAAACTGAATACAACTGAAGAAAGAATAACCCGTGCATGTATGCGCTGCTTGAATCAGAACCCTCAGAATAACCCATAATTTTGATAAAAGCACCCAGCTTCAAATCATATAACCGAACGGGTTATTCCAAGTTGCAACACTTTTGTGTCACATTCGGAGGTTAACAGGTTCGAATTCCAGTTACAAACAAAATGATAATTTTTTTTCATTGCTTTTCATGTCTTTTAGCTAAAACTGAGTTGGCTTCTCCCTTTCCTCTTTCCTTAATTTCTTTCATTATCTTCAATCCAGTATTTACTGGGTTGGACACTGCGTAAGAGTGAGTGTGGTATTAATGCTTGTTGGAATACGTGCTCCATAACTGATGTCCTAAGTGTAGTGGTGGCGTTGTGGTCGATTTTGTTCTCAGAGGGGGGGGGCGTCGAAACGTGTGTGGCTGGCGTTTGCACGAAGACAGCTGTCCCCGAGATGAATTCTCAGCATATTTTAAGAACTCCCCTCTGGCTCGCGCCCATTGGCCTTGCTGGTTACACTTCCCGTAGGGGAGGTGATCCGTCCGCTTCAGCTGCCGTGGTGCGGGCGCTGCGGAACCTTAGCACTCGTGGTACCTCTGACGTTACTAGAGGAACCTCGGACCGAACATTCGAGCCCCTCCATCTGGGAGTTGTTTGGATTGGGTTGGTCTGGAGTGGGCAGTGGTTCCCGATACCCGTGGGCATCGGGTACGTCTCCGGACGGGATTGAGGGAAGCCATTAATATTCCCTGCAGAGCTAGGAGAAGGTATGCTAGGTCGCGAGGCGTCCCGACCGAGGTCATATCGCTAGCCTTCACCTTTGTTGTTGGCACGCGTAAGTGGCGTATCCACTTCCATCCCGTCTTGTGTCGTAGGACCAGATGGGGGGGCCTTGTTAGTAAACCAGGTCTTGCCCTATGGAAAGCCCCATGGAGGACGCCCAGCGCCCTTAGGGACAGCTCGGATACTCCCTGCTTTAAAGAGGCCCGGGTCTTGGTCTTACGGGTCCAGGACTGATGGGAGTAGACCATCTGGACTCAACAACTGCTGGTTACAGTCTCTGGGTACTTAAAGTCGACCCTTACTCCTGGGAGTGATATACTAGACTGAATGACTGGAGTCTCAGTATGTAATCCTTTCGTTTATATAGTACCTCCACCTCTATCTCCTAACATATCATTAGTTAACCATTACATCTCCAATATCTTCTTCCGAAATAGAAAGCGTTATCTCATATTTTTTTACTTCAACTCTAGTTTCCCTTCTAAAAGATCTTGTACTTCGCGTCCGTATGCTTTCCTACATTCTCTTCCATTCCCGTAATCCCCAAGTTTTATGTTCGGTTCTAATGCTCCATATTCTCTATCTTTATTTTTATGGAGAGCACCTTCCTCATACGTTCCCCTAATTTTTTGCCTACATCGTCTTCTTTGTTCTCATTGCCTGCATCAATGCTTTGTTCCAACACATTTTCAAGTCCTTTTAATTCTCTCAGCGCTTTATACATTGTGTTATTCATTTCCCTGCTTCTTGTTAACTTGCTCCCTTACTGGAGCAGGCTTAGCATGCCCGCCTCTGTAGCATCAGATGTAGCGTGACTGCCTCACATTAATGGGGTGCCAAGTTCGAATCTCGGTCAGGGTGAGTTATCTGGATGTTTTTTTTTTTTTTTTCCTGGGACTTCACTTATCCTGATGAATGTTGGGTAACTCTGAGCTCTATGGATCTGGGGCTCATTTGACCATCATTTCACCAATTTCATTCATCGTCCGATGTGACTGAACCTTGGAGGACGAGAATTTCTGTTTTCTTTTTTTTTTAAAAAAAAAGGGGGGAAAGGTGAAAAAACCCGAGCAGCATCCGTCTCCTCACTAACTCTCCGACTCGTACTCCTATAGAAAGTATGTATCGAGGTTACGATTTATAAATACTTATTTGCTGCTAAAACTGCATTATCTCTGAGTATTTGAATTGGATGAACTATATAATCCATATTTAGGGCTCCACGATTCTCAGTTAAAAATAACATAATAAAATTTTGAATTTTTTTACCCTTATGACATAGGGTGCTGTGGCAAGGACTAGCAATAAGAAAGTTTAATATAACTTTCCGTGTAATGAATCTAGAAACATGCTGCTTATAGTGCATGACAAAGAAACGCCTAAAACTGTATCGACAATTATTTTATGTCGGTTTTTATATGAGACAAATCAATCATTACATAAAGGTAAACATAAAAATAGAAACCAGATTCCTGTGTTTTGCTTCCGAGTGTAGCATCATAATGGTAGGGATAGGTAGGAATAGGGATACATTAGTAAGATGAGCCTTACTATTGGCTTATTAAACTCAAATTTTTGGTGTGTGTGTGTACAGCGTCAATTTTATCGAAATTACTCCCCAATGAACCTTCAGAGGGATACTCTGTAACAGCTTCGTATACACGGCCGCTTGAAATAAAAACGACTGAGTGGAAAGAGTGTGTGAAAAAGTAGGACAATCCAAATAAGAATATCTTTTGTACTATTCAGGAAACATATGTGAATATTTCATATGCTTTCCTCGGTGTTGGATTAATCGGTTGGTCCCATAGCATGACCTGCAAGTTGCCCAGTTCTAACCCCTAATTTACGTCCGCCCCAACGTTAAGTTATATCGGACGGTGAATGAATTGGGTGAAATGATGCTCAAATGAGTACAGGGTCCATGGAGCTTAGAGTTACCCAACATTCGTCTTGAAGGATAAGGGAAAACCTCAGAAAAACCTTATCTAGGTAACTCACCCTGACCGAGATTCGAACTCGGGACCTCTTGAACGTGAGGCAGACGTGCGACCATCTATGCTACCGAGGCGGGCACTGATTATATATTATAAACATTGTCTAAAACTCCTCTGTCATTGTTTGGATGATTTACGTTCGAATAATAGCAGCTGCTTATATACCCGGAATTTACAGTTGCTAGCAGGTTTGTGGTAGAGACTAAGAGCCCCTGGATGTCTGTATTCCACAAGGGGTGCACTTATTTATAATTAATGTAATGCCTTATTTAAAAACTTATATGCTCATATGCGATGGGACCCAAACATTTGTTTCTGACTTTATTACAAGGTATTTTATTCACATATCTTACTGGTTTTTTTCTCCTCAGATAGCATATGTATGTTGTTTGTTGACGATTCTTTTAACTGTCACAATTCTAGCAACAGCTATGACGGAATTTTTCTAGTAAGAGTTCTTTTGCGGTATATCTAGGTGTCTCACTTTTTAACTGACTTACAGTCCATCAGCCTAGCCCGGTGTTTAACCCGCGACCTTGGGATCAGTATATCAACTGAACCTCACAGACGGATAATTTAACTGAAAATATTTATATAATCCAATTAAGTTACACTGAACCATTCCTTCCCAATTTTGGACCTAGAAATGTTTGTATTTTCAATTAAATTTTAAGGATAATCTGTTTGTTTTTAGAATATGGGTAATTAAGAACCTGCTAGTTACAAGTACAGTTTTCAAAAAACATAAAGCAAACCTGTCTTTATATTAAACACAGCTCATATACAATTGGGATAATATGCTTAATGTTTAACTCTTAAAATCTACAGTGAAATGTGTGTATATTAGGCAGATGGTATATGCATACAGCCAACTACCACTACCAAGACGAAGGGATGAAATGAATAAGCTTCTTCTTGGAGCAGGCATCCGCGCCTCCTGCCGGCACCGCCAAACATTGCGAATTCTGTAAGCATACATGAAAGCAGAAACGGAAAAAGAATGAAGAACAGGTTGAGGAAAGGAAAGCCTTTTAAATGAGATGTAACAGCAACGATCCCCTACCTACAAGGGGTACTGTGAAGAACATAAATGCGAGGATCTACTCCCATGAGTCCTGGACCCGTAGGACCAGAACCCGGGCCCCTCGGATTTTTACCATAAGACAGTACCTATTTTATAAACTGCCCCCCCCCCCGCTGCACACGGCAGACAGGACGGAAGTGGAAACGCCACTTACGCGCTCGTCCTTGTTGGACCGGCTACCAATAACCTTGGTAGGGCCGCCGGTGATCTAGCACACCAGATACTAGCTCTGCAGGCTAGTACCCGGGACTTATGAGGGAATCCTCTACCCCCTCCGGGCAGCCGTAGCATGGCCGGGGGTACCCAATTTCCCGTGGGTAGTGGGAACCCACTGCCCCCTCGAGACCAACCCAATCCGAACAACTCCCAGAGGGAGGGGCTCGAATTTTCGGCCCGAGGTTCCTCTAGTAGCGTCAGAGTTACCTCGAGTGCTAAGGGTCCGCAGCGCCCACACAACGGTAGCTGAAAGGGACGAATCCCCTCCCCTACGGGAACTGTGAAGAACACAAAGTCATTGTGGATGGACGCCGGGAGTCAAGACTAAGACGTTCTGAATGTGAATCTCATATGGTACCACGAGGCCAACTCGCGCCATTTACGTCCTGGGAGGAAAATTAAAAACACAAGCGATCTAGCTATGGATTTTTGGATTAGTGGGTTTTAGGGCCCGTCGACAACGAGGTCATTTGGGCCCGACTAGCTATGGATAGTGATCAGACAGGAATACATACATGCGTACGTAGTTCCCTATGTGGAAGTGCTCAGTGATCTAGTTTTCCAAAAATCGTTATTTTTAAAAAAAATCAAAGCATTTAGAGTTACATTTTCAGTCATATTTGTTATGCCTTTCTAAGTAGCATGTGAAGCATGTAATTGCTTTTTAAAGCTATGACAAAAATTAATCTGCTAGTTCTCCCTCCCATTTGATTCAGAGGGAAACCAAAGTACAGGCGTATTCGTTAATATTTATTTTTCAAGCTAGGAGTCAAATTTACGCATCACCCGAGGGCTACAAATTGCTCTTTTTAAACTCTACCATATAAACGAAACAGATATGACGAGACAAACAATTCCCTGGGGTAAAGAAGCTTAATCAAACATATTTAATTTTTCCATGTTGGTTAATTATACCTAAATGTAAAATATTTTGTTTTAAAATCGTAATTAGAAAATGATATCCAGGGGGAATAAGTAAAGCTCTATATCATAGCATATCTAATAAAAAGGAATGAAACATATATAGCATAAATGTGCAGCATGATACGTGATGTTCTTCTTCACAAAAACGTATTAACTATGAGAAATATGCTTTGTTTTTAAATTCTAGCAAAAGTTTCGAAATATGCCTAACGAATATATATTTCTTTTTTGTTCGTCCTCATCCACAATCCTTGTAACAGGCGCTGACAGAATACCTGGTTTTAAATTAAAATTTTCTTCTTGAGGACTCAAACTATATTACAAACATGGTGAGATCAGGCAACCTTAAGTTGTTAGTTTTGAAACGTCTACATTTGAGTGTTTTGAAATTACCTGGTTCTGTATAACTGTGTACAAACAGAATAATTAAATTCATGTACCTTTTATTTAGTAGAAGTTAAATTTTCATCACCAACAGAATAGCAGTAAAAGGTGCTTCCAGGATCTGATTTGAAAGCCAGCAAACCCCATTATCTGTAAGCGACAAATTTTTGCCAATTCCAAGGTATTATTTTAAGCGTGCATTTATACGATAAAAGTGTGAAGTGCATTATGGAAGTTTTAAAAATATGCATGTCTCTCATGCTTCACAGTCAATGGAAACAGTTACAAACGATTATGAAAATATTTTGCGATACAAGGGCGCAAAAACGCTAGTGCCATATGGTGAAATAAAAAGAGGAAAATTAAACTGGCATTCACCAGAGAAACTCACTGCAATTCTATATGGCGAGGAAGTGGAAATACTAATAGTTATTTCAGAGACAGGGTATGGGATGAAATTGTATTTACTAACAAAAAAGGGTACTAGAAAATGTACAGCTATCGAGGGGAACAAATACTAAACACGTATACGTTCCCTATATTTTCTTATATTCTGATATAGTGCTATTCTGCTTGTGAATATGATAAAGGGCAGAAATGAAATATCAAGTATTTGTGCAAGCAATATCGGAAACAGTGATGGAATTCTACATACACGAAACGTATATTGCTCTTGTTGTTTCAAAACTGATTTGTTATTCAAGCCTCCAAAGAACCTCAGTCGTTTTGACAAATATTTTGTTAGTCCTCGAAGTACTTCTATGGAATATGGAAACATTGCTTCTGTATGTTTTCGAGTATGAAAATATAATGTAGTCAAACCATGTATAACTCTTTTCCCTGACACGAAAGCTTCTGAAACATTACGCAGTGGTGACTTAGAGAATAGCTGATGCAAGAGAAAATACCTAACTTACTTTACTTCGCTTAAAATATAAGAATTATTTTTACTTTAACGTATTTTGCATTAACTCTGCTTACCGAATATTTTAGATGACATATAGTATGGTTTAATTTAACATCAAATTATTTTGAAATAGTGTTAAAACTCAATTTGGATGTAAGTAAACACTATAAAGAAATAAAGGAATATCCCAGAAGGTTATTAAAACCATTATAAACAGTGCATAAAGTAAATTTTATATGGGCTACATGTGTAGCCCACGCGACCAGTAACGTCACAAATCACCAAGTGATTACTCGAAGGTTAACCACGCACTACCACAATTATATGCACTAAAGGGGGCATATAGTGCAGAATTGTGTAATGTACCCTAAGAATAAGGAGACAAGCTTTCGTAAGGACAGAACTTGAGGAGTGTGTTACTTCAGTTTTCACGGAGAGGGATGGCTCAGGAGTTAAAGTCTGTGACTCGCGTTCAGAAGTTCGTGGGTTCTATTGCCGTGGCCAAATGTCCTGAACTATGGGATATTTTATGGCCTTTCCATATCGTCAGGGGAATGCTGCGAAGCTTCTTTGCTTCCCTAGTATTTCCTCTCCCACCATTTCACTATTATTCTCATTTCACATGAACTCTATCTGATTGTACTTTCAAGGTTGATCCTGTCCACAAGTGTCTCAGGCTATCCATGGCAGGGAATTTTTGTCTACTTTGTGGCCTCAGCCCTTCTTCGTGGAGCTACCCCTCACATGGTCGGTGTGTCGAAGATCTACTCCGACCACATTACCTTATCTCAGGTACACGTAGTGACCCGGGTTATGCTGTACAATAAGGGTATGATATCTTTTACAGGCTAGAAGCACCTCTTTCACTAGCAACCAACTTGGACATTCCAGTACCAGATGAACTCATAGTCAGACGTGATATACCATATATATATATATACAATAAAACGCTAAAGGAGGGAGATAATTTAAGCTTTCCATTTACCGTTGTAATAAGTTACTGGTGTAATACTTAAATATATGAGAAGTACAGCAAAAACACAGACAGGGGAATAATATGGAGGGCATAAGTCGAAAACTATAATTTACTAAACTTAACATGGCGGAATAACAATTTCAAACAATTAATAAATAGAAATTAATTGTTCTTTCACACTAACCGTGTGTAGGACGCACTATGAAAGGGTAGAGCCAGAATGAAAAATTCAATGCCATAGCCGGGATTTGAACCACGGATCTTCTGGTTTCCGTCCAGCCACTCTTACCATTTGAGCTACTATGGCCAACGTGCCAACATGACATTAAATTCTCCAACTGACTCGTGTTTTTCCCGGTAAACCACTAGTTCTCATAAACACATGAGACAATTACCCTACTGGCGACTTACTATGCTGTAAGTACTTTAAGGCCCGGGCTTTATAGTTCGGACCACTATTAGGACTTAATTGTCAGTCAGTTGGGGAACTTAATGTCATGTTTGCACGTTGGCCATAGTAGCTAAAATGGTAACAGTGTCTGGACGGAAACCAGAAGATCCGTGGTTCAAATCCCGGCTATGGCATTGAATTTTTCATTCTGGCTCTACCCTTTGAATTAATAAATGGTTAGCCGAATTTTCATCCCAGTATTTTATATATATATATTGTACATTTGCCCATTGTTATTACATATGGCAATGAGCCATGTGAACATAATAAGGAACAGAGTTTACACGGCTCTCTTTTTCGCGCCACAAATAATAAGTTGTCCATCGCGTAAACTCAAATGATTAACTGGGAACTAGTGGAACAAATAGAACACTCATTTTCAGTATTATATTTTCATAGATCCAACTGTGTAACAATTTGTTTGCTTTTTAGTTAATTGATGGAAATTAATCATTTCTCCACACTAGCCGTATATAGGCTAAGATATTTGATGGATAGAGTCAACATGAAAAATTCAATGCCATGGCCGGGATTTGAACCACGGATCTACTGGTTTCCGTCCAGTCGCTCTTAACCTTTGAGCTACCATGGCCAACGTGCCTTCCTGACATTAAATTCTCCAGTTGACTCATATATTTCCCCGGTAGACCACTAGGGGCTCTCGCATCCGAGATACACCGTTCGTGGCGACTTACTATTGTAAGTACTTAAGTCCCAGGCTTCATCATTTAACTCTTATTATTTTAGTTAATTGATGGAAATTAATCATTTCTCCACACTAGCCGTATATAGGCTAAGATATTTGATGGATAGAGTCAACATGAAAAATTCAATGCCATGGCCGGGATTTGAACCACGGATCTACTGGTTTCCGTCCAGTCGCTCTTAACCTTTGAGCTACCATGGCCAACGTGCCTTCCTGATATTAAATTCTCCAGTTGACTCATATATTTCCCCGGTAGACCACTAGGGGCTCTCGCATCCGAGATACACCGTTCGTGGCGACTTACTATTGTAAGTACTTAAGTCCCAGGCTTCATCATTTAACTCTTATTATTTTAGTTAATTGATGGAAATTAATCATTTCTCCACACTAGCCGTATATAGGCTAAGATATTTGATGGATAGAGTCAACATGAAAAATTCAATGCCATGGCCGGGATTTGAACCACGGATCTACTGGTTTCCGTCCAGTCGCTCTTAACCTCGGATGCGAGAGCCCCTAGTGGTCTACCGGGGAAATATATGAGTCAACTGGAGAATTTAATGTCAGGAAGGCACGTTGGCCATGGTAGCTCAAAGGTTAAGAGCGACTGGACGGAAACCAGTAGATCCGTGGTTCAAATCCCGGCCATGGCATTGAATTTTTCATGTTGACTCTATCCATCAAATTTGTTTGCTGTTTAAATTAGCCCTCGTAAAAACCTACTAAAGTTATTTGCTTAGTCCTGGATATTGTCCTCAAGGATAATCTTCCATCTTGTTTGCCCTGAACAATCTAGCAGAATTGCATGTATTATGCAGTAAACAGTTCGCCAAACCAACGCTGTGATACACAACTTTACTATCTTGGGTCACAAAATAGGGCAACTTAGGAGACTGTACACCTCTGAAACTATACCTTCATTATTGTCAAAGATGTGCTTTTAGTAATATTTTATTTTAAATTATGTACAAGAAATCAATACTTTATAAAACTCACTATCGATAAAAATATTAAGGAGGACAATTTGAAGTGCTGGGGATAATAATAATTAAGAAACATGACATTCCCTCACATAAATTTTAATCATATCTTTCATCATTGAAGCACAGCATCCTACTGAAGTTTTATTTAAATTTATAGCACTATGTTGTATGATTTTATAGTGGATATTTTATATGCCTCATATAAATAAATATATACCCACCTTGTTAGGATGGCTACTCAACATTTAGCTCATTAAGTTTAGCGCAAAATGATTTGTGAATGTGTCCAATTTTAGCCTTTGCATGTAAATTCTTTGCCCTTGTTGGCATGAGTGTACATTTGAATTACATCTGAGGCTTACATTTCCACCACGTCTTTGGAAAACTGAAGAGTGGTTTGTCAGATGAACCCCGATTCCCTTATTAAATGAAAAAGATCCATATTTAGTATGTTACACTTTTTCTTAAAGGTTCAAAGAAGCTCAAGTATGTTCCTATTTTAATACATATATCATTATATTTTATAATACCGATTGCCTGAATCGCTACGTATTGCACATTAGTAGTTACTCAAACTGAATAATATTGCCTTTGGCACTTTTTCTCCAACAGGAATAGTTTTACGTGATACCTAATTAGAGGGCATTAATGCAGAGGGGGTGACTGTGTGAGAATGAGTCCACATGGTATTTTACCCTCACACGTATAATCTACGATTATCCACGCCCAAATAGAGGAAACCATAGCAACACTCAGCTCTCAGTCTTTTGTAGGAGCTACCGTGAGCCCAAATAAACGCGTGGTTTGCGATATACATCGGCTTAAGTATCTACTGTTAGTCACCAACCCAGTAATGATACTTCTCGCAGATGTCGCTGAATGCAAACACTCGACGAGAGTATTGTACGTAGTTCACACTTAAAACAATGATAGAGCTTTTGGTACTTCTGCTTTAATATCCAACTCTTTGAAACGCGTTCAAAATAAAGACTTCTCTACTTCAAATGCTTCCCCGCGAACGTTCGAAGATAAATAAACAATCAGTACGCCACCTTGAGATTCTGTGACTTTTACCTTAGAAGTAGCTTTCCTTTCAAAATTCTCGGTGGAATTTAGCGAAAGCCCTCGAGACCTTAGCAACAGTAATTGAGCGTGGAGTATCGGACTCGAAGTTGCCGTAGTGTGATGGAAACCAAAAGAGGAAAATGTAGGTCTAGATTCCCAAAAAAATCTTCCATTTAATACCAGTTGATACACTGTCGTTGACTTGAAAGTAAATATAGATTACCATTCAAGCAGGAAACAGTACGAACAGTTTTCCATACTGATAATACAAGATCAATGAGCTCGCCGCTAGATCAGAGAAAATCAATAAAGGAAGCACCTTTCGCTCTTAAATTCAGAGCCTGGACTGCCGTCTGAAAATTATTTCAATAGCTGCCAACGTGGGTATGCCACCTGATAAACAAATTTTTTGTGGAAAATAAAGTTTCAAATTCAATTACCCTTGCTAAAAAGATATCGTGATTATTCCTCCAAGTTGTGTAAAGCACAATGAAGCGGATTTCCAACCTTTTGTGTGCGGCATTAGTACTTTATATAAATAATACTCTAGAAGGCAGTTCATTATATCAGTTGTACACACATTATATCAGTTGTACACACATCCACTGATCCACAATAGTTAGGAAACTGTAAAGATACCAAAGAAAACTATTATCAGTACAGTTAAAATGATTACTAAGGTGCACTGGTAATATAAGCTTCATATAATACCCCTCCTGTTTTTATAAGTAATTGTGCTACAGAGTAAATCACTGTCACTTGCTTCTGTTACTTTACGATTTATATTGGTTTTTGTAGCCTTATACAACAGTAAACACATAATAAAGACAAAGAAATAAAATAAAATAAAGATCTAATATTCCTGGTACATAATTTCTTAAACCGGTGATAATATGCCAAATCTTTAACATTTATTTGTACCACATTCATAAATGCAACGTAATTTACGGATAAATTTGTACAAGTTGAAATAAAATGTTTACAAATTTGAAATTATTATTTAGCACTTATGAAATATAGCAAATATGTATAAAAGCAAATAATCAAAATTTCTCATTGAAACAGTCTAAATAAAAGCCTAAAGTGACATTTTATTAATATTAATATCACTCATACAAAACTTAAAGTAGCAACTATTAACAACAGATATATAATATTAAGCTGTATATTATTTACTATTATAAAATTAATTTTATTACTAATATTATCTTTATTACTAATTCTTAAATTATTACTATTACTATGTTCAACCTTGGTATTATTACTACCATACAGTATAAAAATTACTGGTTTATAGTAAACCATAATTGATAACCAGTTATTAAACAATTACAAACTTAGAAACTCTAAACTTCCGCCAGCGACATACTATAATACTGTGTCAAAGAAATAAAGGAAATCAATTATATAAAACTCTCGAATAAGAGGGGATTCAAAATGATTGCTTTCGCTAAGTTGGTACATCTTTCCTCTACACCCACATGGTGTTTGATTGTCATGTGACATTTAGTCTACTTATAGAGTACCATTTTATTAGTGAATCACAAAGGATGTTGTGATTTTACAATGAATTCTTCTTTATGTTTTCTATTGACTGAAAACGAGTGCCTCGAAGTGCCAACTTGAGTTTTGGGAAGAGAAAGTGGTTGGTCCGAGCCAGATCAACTAAATACGCTGGTAGTTCGATGTTAGTGGTAGTGTTAGGGCAGAAATTCGTTCACAATAATAGCTTTGTGAGCTGCGGCGTTATCGTGGTGTAGAATTCATGAGTTTTCGTTCCAAATATCTGGTCTTTTTCACCGTATTTGTCCTCTCAAACGCCACAAAAGGCGTAGTCTTCATTTACCATCTGAGCTTCTGGCAAGAGTTCCGAGTGCAGAACATCACGATAATCGAAAAACATTTACTGTCTACAAACTTTCAGTTTTGAATGAGTTTGACATGCCCTTTTGGGTTTCGGTTCAGCTGGAAGGCGCCACTCGGAAGCTTGTTTTCATTGTAAATTACCTTACACAGGTAACTCACCCTAACCGAGATTCGAATTCGGCACCTCTTGATCGTGAGGCAGACACGCTACGATTTATGCTACCGAGCCGACCGGAAGCTTGTTGATTGGTTTGCGTTTAAAACTCTTAAACACACGTCTCATCACCAGTTACAATGCGTTTCATGAATGTGGCCTGGAGATGGCTCGTTCTAGCTTGTCTTTAGTGATCCTTACGCTATTGAGTTTTTGCAGAACGTTTTCTAACTAATCGATCGTCAACGCGTGTCATGCCCAAACAATCGTTTAAACTGGTACAAATCGGTTCATGAGACAAAGGAAGTTCACCAGCTACCTCTCTCAGAGCTAAATGGCGATTTTCAGACATCCATTTCCTTCACATTAGCGATGTTCAGATCTGTTGAAACTGTTGATGGTCCATCAAAGTGAGACAAATCTTCCACCACATCTCGACCACTTTCGAATACACTGTACTACTGACATGCACCAGTTTTTGATAAAGTTGATTCACAGTAAGCCTTCTTTAACATTTTTCAGCGGCACACGAAATACCATTTGCAATGCAAAATATGAGACAGATACTTTTTTCAATGTTTTTATTCATGGTAAAATCGCAACACACATTTGTGATGCACCAACAAAATTGTGCCCTGTAAACAACATAGATGAGATATGACAATGGAACTCCGTGTGAGTATAGGGGAAAGATGTAACTACTTAGCAACTACAATAATTTTGAATCCCCCCTTATATGAGATTATTATATCATGGATTTCCCGTACCTTTTTGACAGAGAGTATGTACTGATAAGCAGTATAAAATCTACAAGTCTGTTATATAAAAACATAAACAACTAGCAATATATCTCTGAAGGACAAAAACCAGTCGCTGGTACAGGGAGTTGCTGCGGGAAGCTCAGTAAGATTGTAAACTATAAGGGGCGCTGTCCTCGTTTGTCGGCACTTATGAACTTCTTTTTCTACCTTCTACCTGACACTCTGATCCAAAAAGATTGATTTCTTAAAGGTTACGTTCTAATATAATTTTTAATAATCTCAATCCTTGAGGAAGTCAATACACGAGGTCTCCAAAATCGTACAGTTACACTTTGGGGTGCAAACTTTAAATTTCTTTCTACTTAAAGGTTATTGTCATTGATTTGAAGATTGTAGAGTGCTTAAGTTTCAGTAAAGAGGCATTTAAGCTTTCTCGATGTAGGTCAAGGAGGAGTCTCAAGGTCTAGTTCTAAGAACTGTGTTCAAGGGGAGAGGGAGCTCAAGTCTGACGTGGAATCGTATCACCCCTGTGTAAAGTATTTTTATATAAGTATTAGAAGTCTACCGGAATGCACCGTTAAGTCTGGACATACCACTGCAAGCAACGGTCACTACGGCTCCTACTAATCAATTTATAATTAAATAGACATGGCTTAACCACATATTTAGGATTAACTACATTATCTCGTCCTGACAGCGATTATGTTTCCCCATCCCCCTGGGAATGTAACTAGCAGTTATACCCTCTCCCAGTATCGAGGTTCATCATGTCGTTCATTACAGGGAGCCCTTACAGATGTTTGCACTATAGCCTGTTGGCGTATCTGCTTTATACAAGAAATTTTCTGTCTTGGATATTCCCGCACAGAGTGGAATACTTTTATCCATATATAATGTGTTTGATATGTAATTCATACTCTGCATTGTTGTAATTAGGAGCAAATGGCTGTTATGAATGTTCACTACTGAAATTTTCAAAATATTATACCGCAAGCATTCGGATACAATTAAATAGAACCTTGAATTCAGAAGAGTTTACTTGACTATAATCATTTTATTTTTAAGGCTTTTTATATACATCGTGGATTATGGCATTCATTAGAAAAGCAATGCTTTGCAGCGTTCTAATTTTTCATTTTATTACAGGTGCTAAATAGATCCAATATTTCCGTAAGTTCTTTGCTGAATAATGTATAAAGTAATACAACAACAGGTACGGCTTGTTAAGATCATACTTCATATATATGAAACGCAATTCCAGTGCGCGTTACAGCACGGGAAATGCCACAGATATTATCAGAACTATACATCTTCATTGTTAGTAAAGTTTATTAAATCAATCACATACAAGTATGGACTATTAAATGCAATAAATTGTATGGTAAATGCGTTTGATTGAATTTTTCTGCCTGTCCTTACACACAAATATTCATGAAATAAGTCTGTTTTTTCCGCTAATAAGATGAATGGAACTTAATTCACCGGTCTGTAAATATGTGCAATGAAAAATAGTACACGATAAATGTTATTTAAGATGAAACTGACATTTGGTATCCTTGATACATCTTGGATGCTATTACTTGAAGCAATGTGTCAATTTTCATTTCCATAGCTGATACTGAATCTGGGAAGTGCCAAGGAATTTATAAATTTGAGGGTTATGATCAAGTGTTTATTTGCTTCCCAATACAGACGTTAATTTTATGGATATAGGTATTCCTAAGATAGAAAACGTTGGAGACTACCTACTGTCTGACCATCGAAGAAGGCGAGCTAGATTTGGGACCATTAGGCCTCGGCTGATGGGCTAGTTGCGGTCCTGCTATAGGGGAGCGAATTCGTTGTTCTGGCCTGTCAGGGGAAGTCTTTATTTTGTCATTTTTATTGATCGATCAGCAGTACAATGCTTTACATATCAGAGTGAAAAGAAGGTAACAGAACAATACATTAAAGAACAATAACACTCAGGGGTAGGCTAACAGGCCGCCCCCTAACTACATTAAGCTATAACTCCAATAATACACTCTGAGAAATTATGTCAATATTGAAGAGGTAAGACATACATCAAGCACTAGAATCACTGGAATCAGATGTATCACTCAGAAGCAGGTCCTGTGGTAGGCTACTCTTCAAGCGTGAGGGTTGGCGCGTTTGCACGCCGATGTTATAATGCACAGCTCCTGGAACTTCTTGCAGCGTGGAAAAGAAACGACGGGCGATCCTGCAAAAGTAGTCTTGAAGAGGTAACTGTCCTAGTTCGTGATGGAGCTGCTGATTACGGATGAGCCATGGAGCGTTGGTAGTGATGCGCCTGAAGCGATTCTGTTTAACAGGGGAAGTCTCTATCCAAGTAAAATGTAGGGGCCCTGCCCTCTGTACTGCCGTGGCTCCTTGGGTCGGCCATTCTCTGTCTCCTTCGCTTCATACTTCCTTCCGGGGGTGCCCCCACTTGGGGGCATAAGAACAATGGGCCCAGCATGGTAGCCTCTTTACCGAATCCCCTCCGACATGAAATCCCAATCCCAATGTGCTACGTAAGCGTTTCTTATCATCCGAAACATGTTTAAGTACGCTAGTGCTATATGCAATACGCAATATTGTCACATGAATGCGTTATTAGTTCTGGCAGAAGGGTACTACATATTATTATACACACATTTCGGAATAAAAAAAAATGTGTACGCGAAGAGGTTATCGCTTCAAACCCCTGAAGACCCCATCTTCTAGCAAACATACTCTACGTGATTATGTCAAATAGCACACTAACCACTGAAGTATACTCAGCATGTTACAAACAAGTGGAAAGTTCTTCAAAGAAGTGTCACAGTTAAAAAGTAATATTGCAGAGAAATATAAGAAATAATGTTTACTATATGTATCATTAAAGTACAGAACCTAAGGGGCAGAGAGCTGTTTTCACCTCTTTTCAAAACTATTTCATTGAAAGACCAATTAGTGTGGTTTGTGAGTTATATGTGTTTCATATTCGCTGTTCAAACTATAATAATATTTAGAAGCATTTAATCATACTGCTTTAGTGCTCTCACGCTACCGTATTATATTGTGCACTTGAGTGGCAAAAGAAAATATTTTAATATATCTCTACATTGGTTATTGGAATTTGAATATTTCAAGTTAAAAATCCGCCAGCTTTGACACTGATGCTTGAAACCACAAACTACAATATAAAAGATCTTGTACTGTCATGCAACTTGACAATGACAAGTTTATGTACGCGTTTTGCGGTACAAATCGTAATTTAAAATAAGAATTAAAAATCAGTTATTAAATAACCCTTGCCCTGTTGTGCAGTTGAACAAAATTCTCTCAGTTATACTCTGGCTTTGGAGTACTGCACTTAATGCACGCCTTGTGCTATCCCACGCAACAACAAGAGGTCTTTAAATATACAAATCTGTGATAGTCTCATACAGTGTGTTAAGATGTACAAATTTTGTGTAGCTATAACGACTCTTATACTTGCCTTTGTTACGAAAATTAATTATACTTTTATTTATAAGGCACGTCAAGCACATGTCGTGAATGGCCACATAATAACACATGAACGCACTACAAATGGCACTATTGTTTAATTTTTCTGTTTTCCACTATTCATATATCCCAAATGTGTGGTAGATTATAATAAATTTGTCTCTATACTCAATTCCTAATATAACCTAGAAGTCTTTGTCAGTCCTATACCGACATCTTCCAGGAAAATCTGCAGTAAGGCGCAATTAAGGATTTTGTTTCTCATAACCAACTTTAAACTTTTGCATACCAAGTGGGGTACCATGGAATTCCGACATGACTATCTTATTTTTTCTAGCTGTTTGAAATAGCTTATAATGGACAAATAATATGGAACTGTTGAACTGTCCCTAATAAATTCTGCCAGATTTTAATTTTAGAAGTGAATTTATCTATATAGTAAATCATAATACAAATGTTTGCGGTATTTTTTAATACCCCACTTGGGATTCCCTGTTACAAGAAAACACATATGTATAAATGCATACTGTAGAAGGCTATGCTGGTACAATGTGAAATGGATGTGCATTGTTGTATGATGATCATTAGCCTTCAGTTCTGTTGCTATAGCACTCTGCATTATGAAACAAATATGTTGAAGCACCAATGTTCTGTGCTTCTTGGTTCAACGCATTCCTCACCGCGTACTATTTAGCCGGCGTGTCCCAGGGTAGCGTCCTTGCCCCTCTTCTTTCCTGCACTGGTTATCTCGCTAGCGTATCGCATTTAATCCAAGCAAATGTCCTCTTAAGCTTTTCACCTTGCGAAGGCCTGCTGCTCAAGCAAATATACGACTCTATAACACTGAAGTCCCCTGGTTACCTTCTGATTGTGCAGCCAAATATCTTGGCGTCCATCTTGATCGTCGGCTGACTTGGAGTACACATATCATAAGCAAACTAAATCAAGCCTATGCTCGTCTTCACAAGTTGTATCCCATTCTCAACCGCAAATCCTCTTTACGAGTCGAATGCGCGCTGCTACTATACAAGAGTATTCTACGACCGCATCATCTATATGCTAGTCCTGTATGGGGATGTGCTTCACCTACTCATATTCACCAACTCCAGGTGTTTCAAAACAGAATATTACGATTGTCTGTGAACGCCCCGTGGTACATCCGGAATACACAGCTGCATAGAGAATTGGACATAGTCAGCATTAATGAGCACATCTCTGCAACGACAAGCTGATTCTTTGCTCACCTTCCTTATGTATCAGGCGCTTTATTCTTCCAACTGGGACGTCGCCTTGATGCTGCACCAAGACTGAAGGTACGCTTGCTACAGGACATTTTATTTCTATAATGTTTATTTATTCTGTAATGAAGAAGTTATTTCATTTATACTCACACTAATCAGACCAGTTTGCTTGAGGACCCTAATATGAGTATCATCTATCGGTGCATACTTTAGTTTTATTATGTATATTACGTATATAGCTCCACAACTTGTATAGCACCAACTGTGCTGAGCAATTGAAATTAAAGTTCAAGAAAAACAACTAAAGTTACAGAAGAAATATTATTTATGTAATGAACGAGATATAGAAAAAGCAATGCCTATAATAGAAGCAGAATCAGAGAAGGGAGACAGTGATGTGGATTCTGTGTGTTCAGAAATAGAAGGTAAGGTGGAAGAAATTAAAGTGCCAGAGTTGTAATGGACCTTATAACTCCGTTGGGAACTGATATGGTATTACAACGAACAATAGTTTTACGAGAGTTCCACTTGCACCGGAGCTCTTGGAACAATTGATAGCTTAAAAAATGAGCCCTAAATTCCAACTGAAGTTCAATCAATGCCATTTAAACCACAATTTTCATCTATTGGTAAAATGAAATTAACTCCAGTATCATGTGTGGCTAAAAAGCAAGGCAGTAACCCCTTTGCGTTTTGAAAACCACGATGAGAAATGCGGCACAAAAGGAATTCAAATCCGATATTATTGTACATTAAAATAAAACCGAAGGTTTTGTTGATACCATGGACAACATTATGGGTATTCGTGCAATAAGACTAAACAGCGATGGACATTTTTGCTATTAATGAACATGAGTTTTACAGCAGCCATAAGTGCCTGCGTTATTTGGAAGACCAAACTCCTGACTGGAAGGCTCTTGCACATGACAAGAAAAAATTTTTGTTAGATATAGGACAAGAACTTTTAAAGTCTCACGTGAAGCAAAGAATGCAGAAGCTGAAAGGAATACCCACAAACACAAGAACAGCAATGAAGGAATGATTATTTTTTGAAGGTACAACTCAGTGACACAGCAATCAAGTTCAATAGATCCTCTGCAAGGAACTGCCAGTGTTGGATGCTGACAATTAAGTCATAGGAAAAACAATACCGGAAATGTAAAACAAATTTTGGCAGGTTCTCTTCTTTTGTATTTAGTGAATATGCGGTTATCAAAACGAAAAAGGTTTGCAAAAATTTCATTCATTCATTCATTCATTCATTCATTCATTCATTCATTCATTCATTCATTCATTCATTCATTCATTCATTCATTCATTCATTCATTCATTCATTCATTGACTTAGCAATACATTTTGCTTTGGGGTAGACTGTTAATTTCCTTTATATACCGTCTAATTGTTTTGGATTGGTATACAGAAGGTTAAAGTTGTTATGCTGGAACACTTGAAAACTTTAAAGGATCTAAAATAAATATGGGTGCACAAAATATATTCTCTAGGGGCACGTTGTTTAGGTCTCATTGATGTTGCATTCTTTTAGATAAATTAAACCTGTACACCATTCCCAAATATTTCTACTTAATCTGAAAAATAAAAAATAACGTTGAGCTGATAAATTGATTGCTAACTACCAATAGGGACGTAATTTATATATTCACGGGACCAACGAACACATTATAAGGTATGTAACACAATCGTTTGAAAAGATATCACCTTGGATGCCAATGAGGAATTTTTGACAGTTGTTATACTAAAATTCATGGGTCTGCTGTAAACATTTCATCGATATACATAACTTGTTTCTAGTTTTGTTTGTTGTTCTATAATCGGTTAAATGTATATGATGTCACTTCAGGCAGCACCAGAAGTAGCTACTGAAACTGGTTCAAAGCACAAAATATATAAGCGATGTAAGCGTTTCAAATAACATGCAATTGTCCATAAGTTTAACTTCATACTAATGCTACTAACTTATTCAGATATCATACAAGGATAACGAATATGAAATATTTTTAGTTTTTTGTCACTACTAAAAGGTACTGTGTTTAAAATTTATTGCAAGGAATTAACTTTCTTAGTGGTTGTTAGCATTTAACATTTTTTACTGAGTAAATATTATGCTGTGTTTATCCATTTGTTGTCTTCATTGTTAAATTCCTAGTAGTTTAAATGCATAATTATGCACTCCTTCAATACTAAAGAATTAAAATATTTTACTAATATGCAGCAAACAGATGACTAATCCATGTAAAATTGTAAACCGCAGTACATTGAGACTTATGATGTAGCAACAAACATATACTTTCTGTTACAAGACTTCCTCCAAAGAAGTTACTTTAATTACCACGTTTGAAAATAATATGGAGATAAATGATGACTTTTCGATGAATAAAATTATACTACAAATAATTATGACTAAATAAATAATGCATATTTTCTGAGAAATAAAGCAAGCCAAGCATTTGTTCATATTTTACAATTTTCAAATTTGAATTTCGTGTATACCAAAAAACATCATACTTTCAATCCTAGCATCGCTTTGTGTGGCAGTGAACGACCTTATTTGCACGATTTTATAGCCGAGACACGCTACAATTGAACCATTTACCAGTTTATATAAGTAAAATTCAGCTGTAAACTCATTCATTCAAAGTTATTTATCTTTAAGCTGTTAACACGGAGGCACTAAAACCAAGTAATACTTTGAAAGAACTGCCTAATACCAACTTCACTTTCTTTATAAATTCAGAATATGTTTCAGTATTAGGCGTCATTTTTTAGTTCAGTTTTCAATTTAAGTTAAAAAGCTTCAAAATGTAATGCCGCTTTTGATACCATCTTCTTTATCCAGGACTTTAATGAATCTGCTGTCATTTCGCTACTCCAGGGATGAACTTTGGGAACTTCATCTCTGGATAAGCGTGGGTGGATTGAGAATAGAAAATACCAGTAAGGCGGGCTGATGTGGCTAACAACTGAGAGAGTTGGAGAGAGTTTTGGACTGTTTAACACAATATTATGAACCGCTACACCGATATCTCTCTTCCGGCGAATGCAAATTACGTGTCACACGATCGCGCTCTTTGGCACAACGGCTGCCCATAATCCATCAAACTAAATCCTCTTGTAAGATTGTAAAACTGGAATTTCACAAATACACGTTATTGTATTAACATAAGTCTTGCATCCACATCACTATTCCCACCGAAATGTCACTTATATTGCAAATTCATATATGAAAAACAGTTGTTTTCTTTGTAATATGCTATATTTTCAACATGAACATTACTTCAGGTTGAACATTACTAATTTTCAGGTAATCCTTGGGATAATTTTGCTTGTTCATTTTATGTACTTTTTGTTTTACATTTTGTTGGGTAAATTCATTAGGAATTTAATGACCTTGCCTACACCACTGTTTTACTAATTAATTATTCTTAACGCGGAAATTAGTGTAGTATCTCTTTTTCTCATGACAAATATCAGCCAATAGTTCGTACATTATGCATTTAATTTTGTATATTAAAGTGCTTCATAATAGTGGTATGTGTTTCCCCAATTTGAACTCATAAAATTATTTGTCCTGTCCATGAAAAATTCTGGTATCAAATATAAGGAATGCATAAAAGGACATTAAATTCATGTGGAGATGAGACAAAAGGTTAATACAGATTCATTGAGGTGATCTTCTACACCTTAGCATTACGAAAATATATCTGTACCTGCCGTCGTAATTCTAATTATCTCAAATGGTCCCTGGTTGAATCATATAAAGCAGAGAAGACAATTGCATTTTTAAGTCGTAATGTTCATAAAATTACTGGAGATTTAATTTTTCTTGGGCTATAGCATCCATGACTGTTACTTCATCACGAACTGCTACAGTAATCAAAAGAGTTTCAACTATAAAATGTCCTGTTATATTTAGTATCCTGTGTTTTAACTTTAAGTATTTATTGTATTCATTTTAGCAACATTGAGGAAACCTCCCTCCATTATTTTAAACTCAAGAGTCTGCTTTATTTTATTAAATAGAGCTCATGCTTTTTATTCCAATTACTTTTTGTCTGATCCAAAAGTTCAACGTTTGTATCAGAAATAATTTTCCATTTGAAGATGCAACTGGCTAGGTATAAGTTAAACGAATAATGAAGGAAACCACTATGGGACCTGGGCTCACTTGAGCATCATTTTACCCATCCCATTCATATGACTTAACGTTGGAGGACCTAAAATCCAAGAAAAGGAAAGATCCTGCATAATGAAACATGGTATTAATGAAGTATTCAGTATTTCTTTGCTGACATATGGAAGCTCAAAAGATGCTGTTTTTGAAAACGCAATATTATTTTGTCTTAGTTAATTGATGGAAATTAATCATTTCTCCACACTAGCCGTATATAGGCTAAGATATTTTATTGATAGAGTCAACATGAAAAATTCACTGCCATGGCCGGGATTTGAACCACGGATCTCCTGGTTTCCGTCCAGTCGCTATTAACCTTTGAGCCACCATGGCCAACTTGCCGTTCTGACATCAGATTTTCCAGTTGAATCTTATATGTCCCCGGTAGATCACAAGGGGCTCTCGCATACGAGATACACCATTTGTGGCGACTTACTATTGTAAGTACTTATGTCCCAGGCTTCATCATTTAACTCTCCATCAAATATCTTGGCCTATATACGGCTAGTGTGGAGAAATGATTAATTTCCATCAGTTAACTAAAATAATAAGAGTTACATGATGAAGCCTGGGACTTAAGTACTTACAATAGTAAGTCGCCACAAATGGTGTATCTCGGATGCGAGAACCCCTAGTGGTCTACCGGGGAAATATAACAGTCAACTGGAGAATTTAATGTCAGGACGGCACGTTGGCCATGGTAGTTCAAAGATTAAGAGTGACTGGACGGAAACCAGGGGATCCGTGGTTCAAATCCCGGCCATGGCATTAAATTTTTCATGTTGACTCTATCCATTATTTTGTCTGTTTGCAATAGCGTTTAATACTAACATATTTCACCGAGCTGGATGCAATGTTGTTTCAAATATGTTCATAATTTTATGCACTTGACATTTAAACGGAGGCCCAAGGCAAATACTGTTTAGCGAATTTAAACGCGTGTTAAATTTGTAAAATGCTAGAATGAATATTTAATGGAATATTAATGTGATGGTATATTGTTTAGTGGGGAAACAAAAGAGACGCACAATAAGTCGTTATGTTTTCACCATGGGAGTAATATGCGGTAGTATAATAAATTAATTTCAAGGGTTTTTAAAATACAGCGCAAACTTCAGTGTTATTTATTAAGTGTTAATTTCAAAACAAATTCATACGTAATCATCCATTGAGGACGACGATCAGATAATATAAATGGATTCCATAATCCACCCACTGCAGCTACGAGGCGGTAAAAAAACATAAATATATTATCATCCGGAGTTTAATGCAGTAAAACCTTATAAAATTCAAAATATGATCACTGCAAGCATAGTTACCAAATTGGGGCACAAAGTGAAGAATACAACTTAAAATCCAATGAAAAAATTTGCCATACTGACTACCTAATTGCCAAACTATTAGAACTTATTTTAATATTTCTTCTTTGCTATGAATCTTCCACTAGCTTATGACAGCAACATGGAAAAAAATATATTACATTTAACTCACTTCTAATTATGTATAAAGGAATCCTGTGCCATAATCCTGAAGATAACACTTATGTAGCAATTGAGCACACGAATGCTCTGGAGAGATTTGAGTGATCCCCATTTCTAAATTAAAAAAATAATAATGTTAATTTAATATTTAAATGGAAAGATAAAGTATATGAGTTATAGTGTGAAGGTGAATTACGATAAAATTATTTTGTTCTTATAAAATATATTTTCATTCATATTTAATTGTTAACTGATATACGACGGCTGTTCAAAAAAGAATGTTCACAATTCCTTTCTGACAACTTACCTTTACTCATCTTCATAATTTTGATGGTCCTTCTCAAAATAGTCTCCCCTGAATGCGATGCACTTTTCCCAGTGTTTCTGCCAATCTTCAAAGACATGCTGGAAAACATTTTTGGAGAGATCCTACAAAATCACCTCCGCAGCCTAAACCACTGCTTTTGATGATGGATAATGCCTCCCACGAAGGCATTTCTTCAAGTTAAGGAATAGCAAAAAGTCACACGGGGCTAAATCCGTACTATAGGGAGGGCGAGGGATGCACTTCACGATGATTTTTGCAAGATATTCAGCAACAACATTGGAAAATTTGTGTGTGTGTGTGTGTGTGTGTGTGTGTGTGTGCGCGCGCGCGCGCGCCCCAACGTTGATTTATATCAAACGGTGAATAAATTAGGTAAAATGGTGCTCAAATAAATCCAGGGTCCACAGAGCTTAGAGTTACACGAAATTCGTCTTGAAGGATAAGGGAAAACCCGGGAAAAACCTTATCCAGTTAACTCACCCTAACCGAGATTCGAACTCGGGACCTCTTGAACATGAGGCAGACATGCTACCGTCTACGCTACCGAGTTGGGCAACATTGGCAATATGTAGCCTCGCATTATCGTGGTGCAGCATCCAGCCTGCTTCACATAAATCTGGTCCTTTGCGCCTGATATTGACTTGCAATATTTTCAGGACATCCCTGAAGTATTTTCCAGTTACTGATGTGTGTGCAGGTAAAACATGCTGATAAACCATTCCATGAATATCATAGAATAAGACGACCATAACTTTCCCAGCAGAAGCAACCTCTTTTGCTTTTTGGGAGTTGGTGATGAAGGAGATTTCCATACTGAGCTTTGCTGTTTGCTCTCAGGATCAAAATGATGTAGCCAAGTTTCATCAGCAGTTATTACGTTTGATAAAAACTCCGGATGTTCCTCTAACATCAACTTTAACTGCATGTTACCTCCATTGCAGCGGTAGGGGATACTTCACATGTCTGAACTTACCTGGTTCTCACAGGCGCGAGGCAGGAGTACCAACAATGAAACTATTACGCCGTGTTTGTTTCACATTAAGCTAACAGAAAATAATAAGTTTGAATTTTAGTGCGAAATATTATGACCGTAAAAAAATTATTATCATTCTTTATTGTACAGCCCTCGAATTCATACTACTACCCGTAAAGAGATTATAGTCGAACTGCAGTTTATTTTAAAAATTCAATATTATTGAAGGATATACCATGAGTCGTCAGTAAAATTTTATTTTGTAAATAAATGAATATTTGATTCAACTCAAAAATATCACGAATTTAAGTTTTGGTATTCGGCGTTATTTGTCATTGAGTGAAATATATGCACACCCTACTTATTAGCATGCCATTAATGAAAGAAATTCGCTTCATTGTTGCTGCTCAACTGCTCTCGTATATCTTACAAAGATTGCCAAATTTACTAACTCGAGAAATTTTCTTTCCCGATCACATTTTCATATCTGCTTTAGTAACTGGTAGAATGCTACCCCTGCTTTCAAATTTTGCCTAACTTTTTATTTTATTTATTTATTTATTTTAGCTGAAATAAGAAACTTGAGAGTCAACTGGTATTTTAAAAATTATGAAGGAGTAGAGCCAGACTAAAAATTTCCATGCCGTAGCCGGGATTTGAAACACGGATCTGCTAATTTCCGTGCCAACATGACAATAAATTCTCCAACTGACTCGTGTTTTTCCCGATAAACCACTAGGAGTTCTCATAAACACATGAGACAACTACCTTAATGGCAACTTACTATGCTGTACCTAAGTACTTAAAGGTCCGGGCTTTATACTTCGGACCACTATTAGATACAATTAATGGAAGTAAATCGTTCTTTCACACTAGCCGTGTGTATAACGCACTATGAGAGAAATGAGCCAGGCTGAAAAATTCAATGCCATATCCGGGATTTGAACCACGGATCTTCTGGTCCGGGAGAAACACGAGTCGGAGAATTTAATGTCATGTCGGCATGTTGGCCATAGTAGCTCAAATGGTTAGAGCGGCTGGAAGGAATCCAGAAGATCCGTGTTTCAAATCCCGGCTATGGCATGGAATTTTTCAGTCTGGCTGTACCCCTTGATAGTGCGTCCTACACACGGCTAATGTGACAGAACAATTAATTTCAGTTTTTAAAATTACTTAATATATAACGCAGTAGTCTAAGCTAACTGCTTGGCAACCATTAATGATATATGTAAGGGCTTTATACTGTTGTCTAACGCATTTATTTCAAAACGATGAACACATACAGGGATCAACATGTTTATTTCGTGTCGTTTGGTATGATATCACCGATGTTACATTGGTAGCTGGTATACCAATTTGACACACGGTGGTTTAATCTGTTTCTATACTTACTGCTAACTCACTAAAACGTTAATTGCTGACGTCAATGTAACTTTCACTTATTAAAGTGGGATAACAAAACAGACTGGTAAGTTCAGATGCTCGCTGCCTTCGTCCAGTGTTGAATTAATAAGATGTAGCCATGTTCATGTTTACATGCGAGTTTCCTTCTATCTTCAGTTGTATATTTAATAATCTTGAAGAGGCAGTAAACAGTATAGAAAGCCACTGTTTGGTAGATAACGTAAGTCTAAACAATGAGTAGGAGCCTGTTCCAAGTAATACGATACTTAGACCACAGTTTCTAATAGTTCAGCTTCAATTAGATAGCATTTACTTACCTTCAGGAGAGCAACTGAATTTAGAAGTACTATAAAATATGGCAGCTCCTTTCTACAGCAAAATATCGAAATGCTTCTGGAAAGAACTTCTGTTAGAAACATCTATTGTTGTTACAGATATCGTCAACTTCTCTATCTACTTCTTATTAAGCTTACTATTAACAGCTTCCGTCATTTCTAAAGCTGCACTTTCTTTTATATACACTCCTGGAAGTGTAAATAAGAACACATTGACGCCGGTGTGTCAGACCCACCATACTTGCTCCGGACACTGCGAGAGGGCTGTACAAGCAATGATCACACGCACGGCACAGCGGACACATCAGGAACCGCGGTGTTGGCCGTCGAATGGCGCTAGCTGCGCAGCGTTTGGGCACCGCCGCCGTCAGTGTCAGCCAGTTTGCCGTGGCATACGGAGCTCCATCGCAGTCTTTAACACTGGTAGCATGCCGCGACAGCGTGGACGTGAACCTTATGTGCAGTTGAGGGACTTTGAGCGAGGGCGTATAGTGGGCATGCGGGAGGCCGGGTGGACGTACCGCCGAATTGCTCAACACGTGGGGCGTGAGGTCTCCACAGTACATCGATGTTGTCGCCAGTGGTCGGCGGAAGGTGCACGTGCCCGTCGACCTGGGACCGGACCACAGCGACGCACGATGCACGCCAAGACCGTCGGATCCTACGCAGTGCCGTAGGGGACCGCACCGCCGCTTCCCAGCAAATTAGGGACACTGTTGCTCCTGGAGTATTGGCGAGGACCATTCGCAACCGTCTCCATGAAGCTGGGCTACGGTCCCGTGCACCGTTAGGCCGTCTTCTACTCACGCCCCAACATCGTGCAGCCCGCCTCCAGTGGTGTCGCGACAGGCGTGAATTGAGGGACGAATGGAGACGTGTCGTCTTCAGCGATGAGAGTCGCTTCTGCCTTGGTGCCAATGATGGTCGTATGCGTGTTTGGCGCCGTGCAGGTGAGCGCCACAATCAGGACTGCATACGACCGAGGCACACAGGGCCAACACCCGGCATCATGGTGTAAGGAGCGATCTCATACACTGGCCGTACATCTCTGGTGTTCGTCGAGGGGACACTGAATAGTGCACGGTACATCCAAACCGTCATCGAACCCATCGTTCTACCATTCCTAGACCGGCAAGGGAACTTGCTGTTCCAACAGAACAGAGCACGTCCGCATGTATCCCGTGCCACCCAACATGCTCTAGAAGGTGTAAGTCAACTACCCTGGCCAGTAAGATCTCCGGATCTGTCCCCCTTTGAACATGTTTGGGACTGGATGAAACGTCGTCTCACGCGGTCTGCACGTCCAGCACGAACGCTGGTCCAACTGAGGCGCCAGCTGGAAATGGCACGGCAAGGCGTTCCACAGGACTACATCCAGCATCTGTACGATCGTCTCCATGGGAGAATAGCAGCCTGCATTGCTGCGAAAGGTGGATATACACGGTACTAGTGCCGACATTGTGCATGCTCTGTTGCCTGTGTCTATGTGTCTATGGTTCTGTCAGTGTGATCATGTGATGTATCTGACCCCAGGAATGTGTCAATAAAGTTTCCCCTTCCTGGGACAATGAATTCACGGTGTTCTTATTTCAACTTCCAGGAGTGTAGTTCTGTTTTCTGAATCATAATCTCAAATACATCATCCAATAGCGAAAATATAACAGATTCTTAAAAACACGAAATAAAGTCTTGCTTATTGGCACTAATTACTGTCACTGGATTTTTATTTACGGCATCTTATACTACAAACCCTAAAAGGGTTTTGCCATATGAACTATTACGTGTGTCAAATGGGATGATGTTTGTCCTTGATCGGTACTAGATGAGCAACCAATCGCAGTTCTTCGGTGTTGCCGTTGTCGCCCGCCTCGGTAGCGTGGTGGTAGCATGTCTGCCTCACGTTCAAGAGGTCCGGAGTTTGAATCTCGGTCAGGGTGAGTTACCTGTATAAGGTTTTTCCGGGATTTTCCCTTATCCTGAAAGATGAATGTCGGGTTCTCTAAGCTCTATGGACCCCGGGCTCATTTGAGCATTATTTCACCCATTCCATTCTTCGTCCGATATGACTTAACGTTGGAGGACGTAAATTACAAAACAGTAATAAATAAATAAAAAAATAAAAAAAAAAATCCTTCGGTGTTGTCGTATGATATTCCCGCTAAGTGGTGTGTGACGAGCGCCAAACTAATCAATCTCTGATAAATACTATTCCTGCTACGACAAAAATTCTATTTTGCAGAACTGATCCATGAGGAGGGTAGAGATTAATGTATCTAACATAACCGTAAAAACCCCATATTCTTAGTTCAAATAATTTTCCTAATACAAATAAATAAAGCACTCTTATAATAATGCATCGATAACGTAAGCATTGTAATGGATATCATTATTGGTTGACACATCTGCCTGTACGTATATTAGTAACTGCTCAGCACTGAGATTAAATGGCGCGATAAAAGAAATACTTTGAATATGACAAGGTATTTGCTAAATTCGAGGGAGAACAAACATTACACTTCCTGCCGGCTTCTACAATTGTGCCTTTGCAGAACTTGACTGGTCACACTATATATGTTTGGTTATGAATCGTACGTAATCTCTATTTCCTCTAGAGAGTTCAGAGCAGTATTTTTCAGTTGTTCTTCCGTTTAAAATCTAGGGAAAGTGTATCAGCTGGATCAGCTTGCAATTGAAATAAGACACGATATATTATAAACCACCTCCTCCCTTACCACTTCCAGAAAATTCCATTTGAGTTAATCTGTGCTCAAATTATTTTGCAATCAGAAATAATACTTTTAAACTGTCTGACGCTTAACGACGTATTCGCCAAGAAATTGACAAGGTTGCACAGGACTGGCAAAACTGCATGAGACATGGAGATAAACCACAAGAACACTGCTTTTTGACAGAAATAGCACGTGATGAGACTTTGGAGCCTATCGTCATAAACTTGCAACACTCAGACGATGAAGACAGTGACAATGATGAATTGTCTCTTAATGTAAGTGACAGACATAGCTATATGGATGCGCCGCTGGCAGTTTCGTTGGAGTAGAAAATTAGGTAATTCATAAATTATAATTATTTTTAAATTGTATATTTAAAATCTATGCGTAATATACAAATATCCATGCTGCAATTGTGATTTCAACAACTGCATTATTATAAAGCTTTGGAAAATCCGGGTTGCGTTCCCTTACTTCTAGCGCCAAGAAGACTTGCAAGTGTGCGATAGAGAGGGAAATAAAAAAGGAGTGGGGGTAACGAGGTGGCAACGCTGAAGGTTCTAACTCATCTGATTCGCTACAATCCAGAACTCTTCCAATTTGAAATAAATAGTAGAATAAACCAAAATTATTTTTGTGTAAGACAGGAATGCTGCAAATAACTTTCCATTTTTGCACTTCAATGGCTATGAGAATATAACGCGGTCCTTAGAGAACTGCAAAAGTCTATGACGTAGGTCTCCACAGTCAAATTGGATCGAACACTTTAGGCAGCAGTCGCAGAAGGATAGCTTTTAGTAACTTACGAAGATCATTCCGTGGAGAAGTCACTCACTCCCCCCCCCCCCTAATTTAGTCTCGTGTTATTTTCACGTTCGGAGTCATCTGAGTCCTAAACCTTGTGATACCTTAGTTTCATGAAAAATAACAAATTAAATAATATAGAACGCACAAAAATATTATAACGGTTATGCTTAACAATTTATGAAATATAATATTTCGGTATAAAATTTCCATATTTCAAGTAGCGTCTTGGTAATATTTCACGGTATATTTTGTATTATTTATGCTACAAACATATTTTAGGCCAAACGCTTGAAACATCTGATTCAGTTACACCTATACTTGTACCTAAAGTGTCAACTGTACTTGATTTACACATGTCGGCCTTAGAAGCTAAGTAAATGAATTTCTCCCATTTCTGCTCTAAACCTTTCGGTTATTATAAATATCACTCTTAATTGCAAATCATATTTTCACTGAAATTATAAAGGGCTACTTTAGTACAATACAGCCTAATATATTTAATAGAAAGGTTAAAAAATGTCAAAATTTCAATTATGTTGGATATTTAAGGTGTGCAGAATAAGTATTGTAAAAATTCTAATTTTAAGTATGTAAAACACTATATTTGCACATTAATGACATATTTTTGTAGGGCAACCTCTCTTATACAGACTTTTACTTTATATCTAGAGTACTTTTGTTCCACTTATACATTTTTTGCAGAGAAAGAAAAACAGAGATTTTAAGAGCCCTATTTATAAGAACGCACCTTTCTGAAAATGAGATTGGATTGCATTTATGTATTACTTTAACCAATGATACCCAAGGATATTTTTGACATTCTAATACACTTTATTGTAGCACTACCGAAGCTATAGCCATGCATATTTACTGCATATTAATCAGCGTATTAGGTACAGCTATGAATGAGGTTTGATTAATTATAAACACGTTAATTTTAAAGCAGATTATTTTTAAGCATTTCCGGCAACCGAAATATCTTTAAAAATTTCACTTGAAAATTTCAATGAGGTGGGATTCCCTTTTCATGTTGTTGCTTTGGCACGTATGAGGACATCCGGAATATAACAGATGTCCTCCATGGCTGCAGACTGTCCTGCAATCACTCAATATTCCCCACCCATTTCGCCAGTGGCTGCTACAGAATCACTCTTTTCTGCTTTTGAAACCCATCAGCTGCATAATACCACGATGCCGATTTTTAAAAAAAATGGTTACTAGGCCTGTCGCAACAGATGGAACAGGCCGAGGAAGATGAATTCAGGCTCTACAATAGTGCAGCATAATGTGTTTCTCAAATATAATTCAAACGTATTGGTAAATGGGAGAAATTTTGTGGTCTGTTATATATGGACAAGTAAAATTTATATTTGAGGGCTGTACAAATAAACGATCTGGCTAGTTGGTGATTACTAACGGTTATGGCACTTGAGAAGACATTAGGCTGTCATGATAAATATCCCTCTGGGAAGCTTAGCAAGGTATTGTATTTTTATTGGTTAAAAATGTTTCTTGACTAAAGAAACACTCCCATATCCAGCCGGATGGGAGAAATTTTGTGGTCTGTTATATATGGACAAGTAAAATTTATATTTGAGGGCTGTACAAATAAACGATCTGGCTAGTTGGTGATTACTAACGGTTATGGCACTTGAGGAGACATTAGGCTGTAATGATAAATATCCCTCTGGGAAGCTTAGCAAGGTATTGTATTTTTATTGGTTAAAAATGTTTCTTGACTAAAGAAACACTCCCATATCCAGCCGGGAATTTAACCCAGACAGTTGTAAATGCTCAATTAACTGAGCTTCGAGGTCATCCTATAAAAATAGCATAATCACAAGTTTTGTGAAACCGTGTTAATTCTCTTCCCGTGGAATAACATTACTAACTTTTTAACCAGAATGTTTCAGATTGTCTGGTAGAACTAGACCTGGCATTATCGGCAGGGAAGTGAGTTACACTTTAACGGAAAAGCTTAACGGCCTGGAAAGGAATAGTGCTACAGGATACGAAAATTAGTTACAACTTGTGGTTTCAAATCTATTTCAGTTATGTACAATTTACTTTAAACTATAATAATATTAGATGCTTGGCGAATAGCTGCGCCATACAGCCAGAAGTAACTGATGATGGGAAAAAGAGGTGTGGAGTTCCATGCTTCTGCCTGCCAGTCTTGGACTGTTTATAATTAAAACGAATTCAAGTCAGGGGGTCCTACCTGGCATATCGCAAGGAACAGCTAGAGAGAGAGAGAGAGAGAGAGAGAGAGAGAGAGAGAGAGAGAGAGAGAGAGAGAGAGACAGAGAGAGACATTAAAAGTAAGCTGGGGTAAGGATTGGTTAGAACCTTCTCAAACAAGTCCGCAGCATGCAAAACAATTCGGTAACCATTCTCCTCGAGTCAGCAATTCTTCATGGCTTGTACAGCATCCGGGAAACGACATTTCATAACTTCTAAAGCAAATTCCGCCGTTCCTCTTAAGCAATCTTTCTAAACTTACATCAAACACAATATGATTGAATAAAAATGATGGAAAAAATTCCAGATGGTAAGGAACACGTGACCTTAAAAGAGATGTAAGTTGATCAGTATTAGCTTTATATTTTTAGGTAATGTAGCTATCAAGGGACTGGAAGTAACAGAGAAGAGCAAGTGATTAGATCATGTGTTCATATTACAGTGGTTCCTTGGAGTGTCCGGTGTGCGCAGTTACCTATTTTCTGATTATAATACAGCAATTGCAGGTTCCATTACAATGATTGATTTTTCGCAGTAATATATTGGTCCTGTGGTCACATAACTGCTTTGGTCATCAGTGCAATCAGTCGAAGCCTAGCTGTAAGTATTGCTCTTTGTGTTCTTTCTTTAATCATTTCGCTTTTATTTAAATGAGCTATCATTAATGGTCATAAGCATATAATAAGTTTAAATTTCGATTTTTGCTAATTCTCAAACAGTGCTAACGTAGTAGTGAAGGCACGTTTGAGAAACACAATCTGTCTACTTTGACTTTGGGAACTTGATGTACTGTAGGATATTTAGCATATGGAAGGCAAAAATCTTTCAATGCAACCTTTAAGGTTGGGATAGTTAGCTTGAATACTGTTAGTCACAATATCTGTTTATTTGCTAGGTCATTTAATAATTATTTAATGACACATCCCAGTGTGTGCTTAGAAATTTGTTATTAAGATCGTAATAGAAGATATATGAGTAGCGTTTACTGTGTTTGTCAACAATACAGATTTATACGTTTGAGAAGACTAAACAACATTCAAATATAGAAATAATAGGATTTTAAAATGATACAACCTCCTAGAGATGCATACCCCTAGAAATATGTATGTGCGTTTTAGTCTTCAGTTCAACAGTAAATTCTGATCATTGTACAATTATAATATTGTTAAAATAACTTTACTGGGGGCCTTCTTTCGCCAGAAAGTATATTTATTAGCGGAGGATAAGATTAGATATGTCTATTACACTTTTATTTAATAACCAATAAATGTGACGAATGACATGCACTTTGTCAACTGCCCATGTTCAATTCATTTCATCAGTTTTAGTTCAATTTTGTTATTTAGAAAGAGTAATACTATTCTAATATAAAAATCTCTGATGCCGTTCAGTACTGTCAATAACGAGTTTAAATTGTGTATAATGTATATGTAATGACCTTGTTGTCGGCGGGTCCTAAAACACCACCACCACAACAAGGAAGTCCTATCTTTAACATATGATACCTGCCGCTGTTACTGAGTTACAGCAACAAATGTTTGTTTTGTGCTTATAATTGTTATTGACAAATAGCCATGAAACGTTACAGCATTCAGAAACGTGTAGAAATTGTGAAAGCTTATTATCAAATTGGATCATCTGTTCGCCAAACTTTCCGTGTATTGTGTGAAGTTTTCGGTGTGTATAATCGCCGTACGGGAGAATGATTCGGCATTTTATCGATAAATTTGAAAGAAGTGGTTCTGTCAGCTATCAAAGAATGCCTGTGCGTAATCGATCTAAGTGCTCCAACGAAAATACAGGTGCCGTTTATGATAGTGTGCGCGAGAGCGGAAACGAATCAATTGCTAGGCAAGAGCAAGAATTGGGGTTTTCGCCGACCACAACTTGACGAATTCTGCATTTGGATTTGAACTTGCACGCTCACAAAATGGTCTTAACTCAAGAACTAAATCTACACGACCATAGGTTGCGCCCTGAATTTGCTGACTGAACTATGGAGCAATTGGAAGATGACCCGGATAATTGTCAAAAAATCATCTTCAGCGACGAAGTCAACTTTTGGTTGGATGTTTCTGTTAACAAACACAATTGCTGCTATTGCAGCAATCATAATTCAATGCAGATTCAGGAATGATCACTTCATCCCCAGAAGGTTTCTGTGTAGTATGGATTTGAGTATGGTGGAATTATTGGTTCATTTTTTTTCCAAGACGAAGATGAAGAATCTCTAATTTTAAATGCAGAAGGACACCAGGCTGTTATAAAGGATTATTTTTACCTCAATTGGATGGTACGGACCTGAGAAAAATCTGGTTCCAGCAAGATGGTGCCACATTTCATATTGCTCTCGAAACCATCGATCTTTTGAAGGAGAAGTTTAGAGGTTTTTTCCCCGTGTTGGTGATGTTAACTAGTCTCCCGAATCGTGTGATTCAAACTCGTTGAATTACTTCTTATCGGGTTATGTTTAACCTCGCGTTTATATCAACAACCAGTAACAGTAAATCATCTTATGAATAACACCACACGTGTTATTCGTGAAGCGGAACCAAATTTACAATCTTCTGTCACTAAAAATTGGGTCGACCGTTAACGGGCAACACAATGAAGAGGCGGCGGTCACTTAATGATGGTCTTATCCACCTGTAATAATATTAACTATAGTCCAAAATAAAAAAGAAAGAAATAAACCTCTATCTCTTATAGAAAGTGCCTTATTTAGGTTCAAAGTTCACTCTTGTTGAAAGACCCTATATTTGAAAACCAAAGGTAAATCTGTAGGTATTGAATCTACCAGTCCATTTTCTGCACGAACATTGGAAATGACAACAGTTTATTCTGTAATTGAACTGAAGGTCTTCTGTTATTAAAATGATCTTGAAGAATGATGACATTCTGATGTTCCATAAAAATAACGCATATTTATGACAGCAAAATTTAGGTTTATTATTTACACATATTCTTAAAATACAAACCTTGTACTACTCTAGCTAGCATTCAAAATTACAACTCCTTTATGACTTTATCTTTATATATCTGTTTGGTGATCAAGAGGTGCCGGGATTAATTCCTGGTACTATATGGAAATGTTTTAAATCGCATTTTCCTATATTCGCATAGTTCGAATTTCATTACAAACACTAAGATTGAGTTCATTTCTAACATTTTTATCCTCCATCGGATACTTTGACATTTCTATCAAGGGAGAAGTGAGGTTCTACCTTCAATACTTCCATGAGGACTCAGCACATTAAGATGGAAAGCACGCTGATAATTTCTGAGGATTGCTTCGTGCTGATACCGAAATACGAACTACAGGAGGAAGACAGCTATTGCGTGATCAACAGACCTTGTAAATTGCTAGTGTCCAGACTGAAGCAGGAGCGCTATCCTCTTCATCAGCAGGAACATGTTCGTGGACGACATACAATGACTTCACTTAAGCTGCAAAATGGATCATTCGAGATTTGGAATGTGCACTAACTCCTATGGGAAAACATGAAATGCAGTTATTAAATACCTTGAGCTCTTTCTCCATGAAGGGTGTAACCAACGTTCTAATTAATTATTGCAGGACAATGTATACATTTTGACTTTTGAATATCGTACCAGATAATTTTCTAAATGTATCTGTAGTGATGCTTTGTAACAATATGTTTTGTGTTTATGTGTTACAACGTTTTTGTCCTAGTCATGTATAGTGTTGGATACATGTGGCACGGCATGTTGCGGCTATGCTATAAATAGGGACCCGAAGTTTAGCCAGAAATTCGTAAAGTTAGTTGTGCACGAAGTATAGATGGTCAACTGAGTTAGACATCAACTCGTGCTATTGGTGAACAGAGAAAGAGAGAAGAAAATGTGCCTTCAGCGTCTAACTTAATGCACACAGACATAGTAGTTATCACAGCATCACTGCATCAGACGCAGCGAAACCTTCTCCGAAGAAACTTCGACCGCGCCACTGCAGATGTCCACCGCAGTTGTGGACGAAACGTATGGATGATTTTACGCTAGCAGACTACGGTAAAACAGGCCGGAAATAATTTTTTTGTGATATTAACTCCGACCTTGAAAGCTTACTTTCTCTCAAGAAATAGCAGTATCTGTCATGATCTGTGCAACATAATGGTGGGGGCAACAATTATTTCTAGAAAATCGTTATTTCAATCAGTTTTCAGAAAAGCATACATGAAGAATATTGCTAACCCAGTCCACAATAGTAAGGAACACCTAATGCTGTGCTTCGAAGTCGTACGTCAGTATATTAGAAGCTCCGTATCCAACAACAGAATATGGGTTTCCACAGAGTGAGTGAGTGTGTGGTGCTTTTGGGCCCGTCGACAAAGAGGTGATTTGGGCCGGGGTTTCCATAGATGAAACGACAGATTGTATGGGAGGGACTGTAGCGCATGTAGTTACTGGTACACTGAGTACACCAAGGCATATGCGCAGACATAATGTAGTACTGTCACAACGAGTTAGCTTTACATTTACTATGCACATTATAAGTATTAATCATTCTTTTTTATATTCATGTACATGGAAAAGATGAGTGTGTTTTGTGAAATTTATGAATATCTAGGGAACAAATTCTACTACATTGTGTTCGATAGATTACCGTTGCCCGTGACGTTGGTTGTAAGGGTATGTGCGCGAATGTATGGCACTCTACCGGCCCTCGTAGCCATGGTCGTTGAGCGTATGTGTTGCGTTCCGTAGCGTAGAGGGTCGCGGGTTCGAATGCCACCTTGGGCATGGGTGTATGTTTGTATATCTGTCTGTGTGTCCGTGTCCTCTGTATATGTGTACAACTATAGCAAACATCTCCTTTCGATGGCCAAATGGGTTCTTCCTAAAAGGCAGAAAAAAATGAATGGCACTCAACGCCCTCCCATGTGTTTACGAAAAGCGGGTAGCGCATAACCCCGTCACTATTAGCCTATTTTATTGTTTTTTTCGGTGAACTTCTAGAACCCAGCTACAAATAAAGTAATGCTATTTCCATTTTTTTATGTTTTTCACTTCATCTAACACTAATATAATGCAAATATTAGAAGTTCAGTAAAATGATTAGGGCACCATTGGCTTTGTTACCGTTTTCCTGTGAATCATTTGCTCCACTATTTACTGCATAAATTTCACCTGTTTTGTTCATACTTACAGTAAGCACAGCAGGTGTTGCATTCCACCACAAAAATGGCGAAATATCATTGGGAAAATATATTTTGTAAATGTGAATCAAATGAAGAAGATTTATTAGGAAACGGTTTTGAGTGTGAGTGTCCGTCTGTCTATCCATCTCTGAATAGCGTAAATGAAAACAAACATTCGATTAAACTTCATATGTAAGTTCAACGTCTGTCAAGTTGCAGCTTAGACATTGCCAAAGAGCTTCTTCTTTTTAGCCGTTGAAGTTCTCATTATTGTTATAACTGGTAAACGTAGAGATCGACAAAATCCCACTTACTGCACAAAAAATGCACATTCCTCTAATGCACTTAACATATGTGAACTCCTTTTTTGTTAACCCTTTCCTCTTCCAGCTCATGCAAAAATTGAAATACATCGGGTAGCGCCAGCTGTTAAATAGGCAATTATTTAGGCGTACTCCTTTCACTTGCAAAAGAACTTGTATGAGTTATATTACAAATTACATTAACCAGAATTTCGGGGTCATCACAGCAATACAGTTACTGCGTATCAAAGCTGCTCTGTAATGATGACGATGTGTAAAGAGGTTTGATTGCCTAGAAGCCCTTCAGCCATAGGAATTTTAGTTTCAAATCACATCCCTAGGAAACTAACACTATGCAAATAAAAGCTACAGGAAGCACCTCTCAAAATGCTGCTACATGTGAATTCAATTACGACTAAAATATCTTGTCAACTGAACCGTCCTTAGACATAAGGTTGAACCTCGGGAGATCAGGAGAGCTGGAAATCAGTCTGTCACTTTGCGCACGGTAAAGCATCCGGTTGTAAAATACCTTGGGGCAATCAAATTTCAGCAGAGGGAAGTATACGGAAGCTGGAAGTAAGAACGTATTCTAGCAGCCGGAGATGAAGTTAGGGAGATTGTGATTCTTAAGCTATTCCCGCAACAGTAAGCCAGTGTTCTTTGTCCGCACTGACAGAAGTTCAGCGTCAATTTGCTATGTGATTTTAGGTACCATTTTCTTAAGCCCACGCACGTGGGAAATTCCAAGAAAATCTGGCAAAACTTATAAAATTATTATTTCCTTTAAGTTTATTTATTTAATTTTGCATTATTTACCACATTTGAATCACTAATAAAGGGGATTATTTAACATTTATTGTAGTCTTTTAAATGCTTCTAGACAGAGTAAGTATCCAATACACATTCCAATATTAAATATTGTTGCTCTGCATACCTGTCGCTGCAACTCACTCACATATTTCCCGGTAGACCACTAGGGGTTCTCATACGCTATGAGATACGCACCTTTTTGTGGTGACTTACTATGCTGTAAGTACTTGAGTCCCAGGCTTCATAGTTAAACCAGTATAATATAAGGTAAATTTATGCAAATAATCATTTCTACCACATTAGCCGTGTGTAGGCTATAGTTTGAATGTGTAGAGCCAGGCTGAAAAATTCGATTTCATAGCCGCGATTTGAACCACGGATCTCCCGCACCCCGTGCGGATGCTCTAGCCTTCTGATCTACTACGGCCAGCATGACGACATGACTTTAAATTCTCCAAGTTTTTCCGGTAGAATTATGTTTATTTTAACTAAATTTGTCATATTATCAAAGTAAAACAGAAGAGGAGGAGCAAGTTTAAATATAAAGGGATTATTCTGTCGTTTCGTAGGTTACTTTGGATTCAAAAGACCTTAAATTCGGGGTTCTTTGTAACGTTCTCTCAAAGGCAAAATAAAGTTCTGAATAGGATGTAGCAAACCGTTTTACATATGATATATTTTAATTTACACAATTAAATTAACCAAAATCAGAATAAAGACGTGAAAAAGTGCACCTATTTGTTTGATATTTTCAATGTCGTCATCACCTTATGCTCCCACACGGGGATAAAGTAGCGTAGATGATAGCATGTCTGCATCACGTTCAAGAGGTCCCTAGTTCGAATCTCGGTAAGGGTGAGTTAACTGGATAAGGTTTTTTTCGGGGTTTTCCCTTATCCTGAAAGATGAATGTCGTTAGCTCTAAGCTTTATGGACCCTGTGCTCATTTGAACATCAGTTCATCCATTTCATTCACCACCCGTTATAACTTGACGCTGGAGGACGTAGATTACACAAAAAAGAAAGAAAACGGCGATAAAATTTTCAAGGCGTTTAAAACTAAATGCATTATTTTTATGTTTTTCCAGGTGCATTGTCTTAAGTTCCTCATTGGTCCCATATTTTACGAAACTTGGTTATAAAGAATGACAAGCATATTTTAGTGTAACCGAAGTCCAAGGTTACCATGTGGAGGGTGTTGGTAACCAGCCAAACATTTCAGTGTAATGTTCTATTTCTTTATAGGTTCAGAAAAAGAAACAGAAATATGTATAGGTCCCATATTACAATATGTATTCCGTGGAGACCACATTTTTAAATATTTCTTTTTTGAGTAAAAAATGCTGCTTCAAAAATGGTATAGTTCTTTGAATTTATATAATGTAAAAAACAGTAGTATTCATTGTTCTTTGACGAACGTATTTTGTTTAACTGCACAATAATGATACGCAGAGTATATAGATGCGTCATACACCGATTCGCATGTCGGTTCATTTATATTCGGGTACACGTATTATGTCGTATGTTTGAAAGCTAGGAAGGATATTTTTCGACGATGTAATTCACTTCCCGTGCATGCCACCTTTTTGGAATGTTGATCTTGATAGTTCTAGGGTAGGTAATCTAATTTTCCACATACTTTACCTATTTCACCTCACTTATTTAGATCAGCTATATTAAGCATTCAATTTTTACTTAATTTATTTTGTCAGATATATTATATTACTATATCCCATATTTAAATGTTATCGTTTAGCTCTTCCCTACCTTATTACTTCATTTTTGCTTTTAGGTTAGTGCATACAATATTTTAATTACCTGCCTGTAAACTAGGTGCACCTTTCTACATTTTAAATGTTAAAAGAATTACAGAAAAATTATAAAAGATAATATAAAATTTATAACATCACAGACATATCTGCAGGAGTGATTTTGGGGGCATTTCCGTGCATATTCCAAAACAAGATGTTCTGATGAATGTATAGATCTACCGTGAAATAAGGATATTTTATTATTGTAAAGGGAAAGTTTATATTTAAAAACTTATGTTTATTGTTTAAAATAATACTTCAGAGTAAAGACAAAAGGTCACGTTTAAATAAATAAATTGATGTTATATTTTCTTTTATACAAGATAAAGACGTGCGAATTTTACAGTTAAAATATCATGATGGAACCAGGTAAACATTAGTAGTAATAAATTTAAGAGTAACTTGTGGTTAAGTTTAAAAATTGCATTCGACTAAATACAGCTTATTGAAGGCAAAGTCCTGGATAGCACCTGATGCCTACCGCAAAACTGTGAGGTGTGTGAGTTTCTCTCATAGCTTTAGGGAACATTTTTGAATGTCAAGTGCCCTTGTAGTGGATACTGACTGATTGATGCAATCGATGCTCTGAGCATCTACGCTGAAATTTCAATGGCTGATGTCTACTAAATTGCTTTAAAATGTATAAACTAATAAGGGAGTTAAATACCTATTCTTTCTTACGGTCTTCAGAAGATAAATAAAAAGTTGGAAAGAGAAGATTTATGGAAGAAATTTTAAATAAAATATCCGTGGTAGTTATAGTTGGTGTGATATGTGGTTGTCTTTATGTTTTATTATATTTGTTAATTAATACTTTTTCCTTAATAAGTTTTATTTTAGTGTGTATTTTATTTTAAATAATCGCGTTCTTATGAAGGTGTATCGAATGTATTACGAGGAAGAAACCTAAACCAATCATGTGGATAGGAGGAGGAGGAGGAGGAGGAGGAGGAGGAGGAGGAGGAGGAGGAGGAGCAGAAGAAGAAGAAGAAGAAGAAGAAGAAGAAGAAGAAGAAGAAGAAGAAGAAGAAGAAGAAGAAGAAGAAGAAGAAGAAGAAGAAGAAGAAGAAGAAGAAGAAGAATAGTCATGATCATGATCATCATCATGATGACAATAGCAATGGCAATGGCAAGGACAATGTCACCGTGTGTTATTGTGCTGCTGCCACAAGGCGGAGCCGGGCGCTTGACAGGAGAGAAAAATACTGAGAGAGGCTGCAGATTTCTGTCTACTGTTGCGGCCGCGAAAATTCTTGGAAGATCTGCAGCTTTCTAGAAGCAATGACTGGTGAGGTGTTAGAAGCGGCATTTGTTTGTTGGTTATTGCTACAGTCGACAATTGAAGTGTATCGCAGTTAAATCTTTCATTTGTTTTTGTGCAGCAGAACTCCGAGTTGGCCTTGAAGACTGCTGATTGTCAATGTCACGTCTTTCTACTGCAGCAAAGATTGATCTAATATTCTGCAAGCCAGATTTCTGAATCTACGTAACCCGCACAATGACAATAATTATAATTGTTGGTATTCATTGTCATTATTAGCTTATTATTATTTGCATCAATTGTCATTGTACTTTGGAAGTACTGTTCTACACAAATATTTCTATGTGCTATATTATTCTGAAGATTTCCAGAAAGAGTATCTTCGTGAAATGTTAATAGTGTAGTAGAAATTTAATTCAAAAATTGCCAGTATTTTAAAATGTTTAATAATATTTATACTTCGTAGGTTCATAGGATTAAAAGTCCAGTATGCATAAATTCAAAATGTTCTTTATTTTGGTAGAAATACACTTTGTACCTCTCTGATAACCGCAGAATAATGTCACACACACACGTGCCCAATCTTCCAGCCCGTCTGTTGCAAATCCACGCTGCACCTCGTCTCTCTGCACTTGCGGAACTGATCCATCGCTTTTATACAACATTCCCTGTATCACGAAGTTTGGCGAAACTTCCCGAAGCTTCACGGGCCCTCGGGATGGCGAGGGAATTCTCCAGGCGTTTCTCTGGCTCTTTCCTCACCCCACCCGGTCTCTCATCAATACGTCATTAGCGCTGCGCGGGTCGGTCTGTAGGTGAGGCTTGGCTCTATCTGTCTCTTTCACTCCCCACTTCTCTCTTTCTTTCTCACGGTGTTTGCTTACGCGAATTGATATGTGACAATATTGATAAGATAATTGTTACTTTATTTTGATGTTGACGTTATAATATCATTTTGAATGGCAAAGCGAATTTAATCCTCATACGTTAAAGTGCTCGCGTTATTCTTAATCTTTCTAGGTAAATGGGGCTTTAGAGTTGGACAAATTTTTTTTTCGCAAAAAATGTATCTCGTGAAAATAAGCAATTTATGTCAAATAATTTATTTTGTCAATTAAACTATTTTGGATATATTCCTTTTATTTGTCTGAATTTTCCCCAAAATTATACTGTTCTTCAGTTTAGCTCTTGGCCGTGCAAAAATAATGCTATTTTGAAAAGTTTCACACAGTAACCCTCTCTTTAGAGTTTGGAGAATTCCTTAAGGCCTGCTGTAGTCTCACATTCCCTTGCACTTTCAGATAATTTAGTAATAAGTTTAGTTTTGCAATCTTTTTCTTTAAGTTACGTCCTCAAACGTTATATCATATGAATTAGATGGGTAAAATTATGTTCAAATGAGTCCACGGTACTTAGAGCTTAGTGTTACCCGACATTCATCGTTCAGGACAGGGGCAAAACTCAATGAAAACCTTATACAGAAAACTGCAGATTCGAACTCGGCTCCTCTTGAACATATGACTGACATGCTACCCCTACGCTACAGAGGTGGTCATAGTGCCATATTAATATCAACAAAGAAAGCATGCACTTTAGATAACATATAAAAGCTTACGTGTGTATTCTTTTGACTTCGTACCGATAATGATTGAATAATTGATACATAGATCAATAGTAAATATTCATAAAATAAATCAAAAGGGAAGTCATAGTCGCTACATGGGTTGGTGCCACTTTGTACTCCGTGGCCTAGAGTCGCATTTCGCGCCAAGATTTACACATGTTTGAAAATTGCTTTTGAAAGGTGCAGATACACCGTAGTGTTGAACCTGTAGCACCGGACCTCCCCGCTAAGTTGATTGGCAAACGTTCCTTATATACTGCATGTAGTGCCCGAATAGGGTGCACAATATTCAGTTATTACAAATTAATGCTTGTGTAGTTTTATTCCAGTGTTGCACTGTTCGGTTACACTAATACCTTTAAAACGTTTGATAAGTTAATATTTCCTCCTCATTGAAATAAGTACAAACACCAATATATTAGAAAAAAAAAAACAATTTGGAGCCACGATCAAGCTACCTATACACAGACACTCACACACACAAACCATTGGCATTTGTTTGGAATCAACAATTATATTGATAGGAGTTTAACTTCAGCTATAGTTAGCATCTCGGTAGCGTAGATGGTAGCGTGTCTGCCTCACGTTTAGGATGTCCCGAGTTTGAATCTTGGTCAGGTTGAGTTATCTGGATAAGTAAGTAATCTAGGTTCCAGGCTCAGTAGCTCAACCAGCTATGAGGCCAATCAATTTTTCACACAAGCACTATGTAAATCATGAGTGAAAAGGTAGAATCTGACTAAAAGGCTTAATATCATAGCCAGGAACTCAAACACGAAACTTCCGCTTTCCGTGCGGTTAATATAACAAATTGAGCTACCATGGCACAAAATCAAAACGCAACATAAAAGTATCTTATAAAATGCTAAATTCTCATTGTAACTTCAGCCCGATGTTAGGACCGCAGGGGTAAGTAGAAATTCCGTGGCGTCGGTTTCTAGCTGTAGTATTGTAACAGAGAATCATCAGGTTCCTTTGCCATGAACCAGGTAAACATGTTTTACTGCTTGCATGTGTCTAAATAAAACCTACATGTACTTCATATTCTTCTAATTTTTCCTATTACCGTTATCGTATAGATAATGATGATGATGATAGTCATGATAATAATTATTGTAATTGTAATAATAATTATTATAATGATAGTAAGAATAATAGTAATAGTAATAATATTAATAATAATAATAATAATAATAATAATAATAATAATAATAATAATAATAATAATAATAATAATAATAATAATAATAATAATAATAATAATAATAATAATAATGATAATGATAATGATAATGATAATGATAATGATAATGATAATGATAATGATAATGATAATGATAATGATAATGATAATGGTAATGATAATGATAATGATAATGATAATGATAATAATAATAGTAATAATAATTGTAATAATAATAATTGTAATAATAGTAATAGTAATAATAGTAATAGTAATAATAGTAATAATAGTAACAGTAATAATAGTAACAGTAATAATAGTAATAGTAATAATAATAGTAATAATAGTAATAATAGTAATAGTAATAATAATAGTAATAATAGTAATAATAGTAATAGTAATAATAATAGTAATAATAATAATAATAATAATAATAATAATAATAATAATAATAATAATAATAATAATAATAATAATAATAATAATAATAATAATAATAATAATAATAATAATAATAATAATAATAATAATAATAATAATAATAATAATAATAATAATAATAATAATAATAATAATAATAATAATAATAATAATAATAATAATAATAATAATAATAATAATAATAATAATAATAATAATAATAATAATAATAATAATAATAATAATAATAATAATAATAATAATAATAATAATAATAATAATAATAATAATAATAATAATAATAATAATAATAATAATAATAATAATAATAATAATAATAATAATAATAATAATAATAATAATAATAATAATAATAATAATAATAATAATAATTGTAAAAATCTGTAGTGTTTACCAACCGCATTTGCTACATACGGCACCACAGGCTGTGACACTGATGATACATGAGATGAAGATGGAGCAACGGTGGAATGAGACGGTGGGGTAAACCGGAGAACCAGGAGAAAATCTGCTCTAGTGCCGTGTTGTCCATCACAATTTCTCGTGTAGAAAACTTCTCCCCCACCCCAAGGACTTAAATGTTTGCTTGGGGTCAGATGCCTGTCGGAAAGCTGACTGTGGATCAGAGAAAGTGAACAGGTTGGGTGAAAAGCTCGAAGTCTTTTATGACTAGCCCGCCTCTGTAGCGTAGGGAGCAGCGTTTCTGCTCCAGGTTCAAGAATTCCAGAATTGCGATCAGTGGGAGCTATCCTGAAAGATGAGTGTCGAGTAACACCAAACTCTATTGAACTGGGACTAAGTTGACCATCCTGTTTTCCATATCAGTCATTGTTCGATAGGACTTGGCATTCGTAGACGTTAAATAAAATGTATTTTATGAGAGTAAGGAAGGAGATGATGTGAAACGAGGGTTAAATATTTGGATAGAAAAGTGATTAGGGAGTAGTTGTAGGAATGCGTGGATGGTGCAACCGGAGAACCTGTAGAACCTATCCATATGCCACTTTGTTCATCACTTCTTCATAACATGTCGTGGTTAGGAACACCTGGTAGCAGAGGTCAGAGGTCGAAACATCCGTACATGGCTCCGCCCTTACTGCACTTAATAGATATAAATAAACCAAATCAATAGATCTTGCTAGAAAAAGACATAGATACAGGACGTACCGCTGTCATCTCAATCTCGGAGACGAGGCTTCTTCTCAGCTTAAACTTACAGCATAATCTGTGGAAGAGAAATTTATGCTGGAATGTATGATTTTATGCTGCATACAATAGAAAATGCACTAACATATTGCCACCAACTTTTCTAGCAGTTGCATTATGGACACGTGCTATTTTATGAACTCTACGGCATAGGGCTAAACAAGCGCTTCTCTTACGCCGCCCCCCCCCAAATAAATTGAAAGTGTATTTATTAAGGATTTCTATTTACATTAAATATTACAGTCTGCTTCTGGAAACCACTATTCCCTGAAGCTCACAAATGTACTCCTGGTCTTATATTGCTGCTTTCTATAATATGGAAACCAAACTTTGGTGCTAAATTAATCCAGATAATGGAGTTTTATAGCCTAAGTAGCAAATTAAGCTACGTTTTTCACACGACAATGTATTACTAAAATAGTAATATTAATGGAACCAATTCTCCATATCTGTAAGCTATTTTTTTTTTTTTTTTTTTTTTTTGCTATTCTGCATTATCTTTGGAACATTTTAGGCAATTTTTTAAACCATAACTTTTATTCCACATAGTAATGTCTGAAAAAGTGTTAAACATACTGCATGTTATAACGAACAACCCTGAATGGGCAGACGTTCTGCAGTTATTTCAACTTTCATCTCTCTTCAGAAGACACGCGGGCGAGAGAGCCGGACCAGCATCAGGGAAGGATAATTATCCTCTTCCAACTCCGAATTCCCATTTGTTTCAATTAGTGTTGGCATAATGCCCAAAATTGTGGTGGTCTTCTAGCTTCATTTAACAACGTTTAATAGCTTGAATGGTGCCCTGATTTTTAGTCATGGCGTTCAGATTATAACCTCTCCAATGTATGCCTCTTCTGCGAATCCTGTGCTCTAACACGCACAAAGTGGTTCATCATTTTCAACTTTCTTATCTTACAATTTGATAACTGGTTCTATAAGAGTATACATCGATGACACATTCCGCTGGGAAGACGTTCCTGTGTTTACCGATAAAAATGGAGTCCGTTTTATTTTACCTGAATGAAACGACTGAAAATTCCTTATATAATGTGGGCACCAACAATCGACACGTTAATCTTAATGTCAGAGGTTCTACTCCCATTAGTCCTGTACCTGTAGGACCAAGGACCCGGGCCTCCTTCGACCAGGGAGTTACCGAGCCGTTCCGAAACGGCGCCCGGTGCCTCCATGGGGCTTTCCGTAGGGCAAGACCTAGAGACTAACAAGCCCCCCCCCCATCTGGTCCTATGGACTCAAGACGGGATGAAAGTGGATACGCCACTTACGCGCGCCAACTCCAAAATGGGAAGGCTACCGATATGACCTCGGTGCGGCCGCCTGGTGATCTAGCACACCTACTAGCTATGCTGGCTAGTACGCGGGAGTATTAATGGCTTCCCTCAACCCCGTCCGGAAACGTACCCAATCACCCACGGGTATCGGGAACCACTGCCCTCTCGAGTCCATCCAAATCCAAACAATTCCCAATCAGGGAAGGGCTCGAATACCACCAATCGACAGGTAAATTCGTATACTGTTCAATGGTAAATTCATATTTACAATTTGTGCAGTTGTACGGGACAGCACCGAGCGGAATGTCTCAGGCGTTAACGTCTCTGGCCCGCATTCGAGAGTTCCCGGGTTTGATTCCCGTGGCAGACTTTCTTTAACTTGGGTTTTCTTGGGGTTCTCCCGGGACCCTAAGGCGAATGCTGGGAAGGATATTTATCTTACACTTCTCTTTCATTTCATTCATTTCTTTCTCTCCATCCGATCTTTCAGGAAGTAAGAGTCAGTGAAGTCGCCGAGACGGTGGTGCTTGTGCTATGGAAATGCGGTGTTCGGCTGAAGGTAGGCTCTGTTATTGGTTGGACGCTCTTTGATCAACTAGTCCTACGAGTTGGCTAGTGGAGGGCTCTTTAAGGCGATCTGGAACTACTTCGGACAGGAAAAGTTGTACCTCAGAGGACTCACCACGACCGTAGTGATGTCTGTAAGAGGTTCTAGCTGCTTGTACGGTATTTTCATCTCATTCCCAACTCCTGGAGTCTGACGCGCAATAAACTTCGTCTATAGTGCCGGTATCCCTGAAGTGATACAGAGCATGGTACAGCTCCTCTGCAGTGATTAATGATGGTTTTCACCAGAGTCGTTCAACCTGATTGAGACTTCTTGTAGGTTTCTCCGAGTCCTCATGCCGTGGAGGTATATCTAACTTAGGCTTCTGACGCTTTCTTCCTAAATTTCCTTTCTTAGTTACTCTATTTCAAGTATCACCAAATAGCCACTATCTATGGTGCCGTATGTTCATGGTTGATGCAGGAGATAACGGCCGTTAGCGCATTCCCGCTGCGGAGAAATCCCTTTGACAATTCTATTGGATTCTTTTCATATTTGTTGAGTGAATTACAGTGATTGGTAATGTTCACTGATATTAAAAAATAAATTGTGAGATACGATATCCCGCCAACTGTAAGTGAGAGGTATTTGATTATTAATGTTCTAAAATAGAAACTCAAGAAACTTACCGACAACGCAAGGAAGTATATAGTGTTATGATTAGAAGAACTGTGAGAAGGGGTGTCAAATGTTCAACAGTAGACGAACAAAAATGTTAAATGAGATTTATGAGAAACTCCAACCGGGCGCCTGTCAATCATCCCAAATAACACGAATGAAGTGAAGAACAAAATCGTTCAAGATACAATGTAAAACCCTAAATGGGTTACCATTTTCGATGACAGCGACCCACCCTCTATTAGTTCACCACCCTCATGACACCTCTAGAGAGCAGAGAGGGGAGGCCTTGGCCCGGGTGTTGCGCCGGGGATCAGTTATTTGTTAATAATTATATATTGTTTATTTTTCAGGGCTTGCTGTTTTTGCCCCTCTTAACACCTCTTTTGTTAGACACACAACGCCTTTAGTCGTTCGTTTTTACAATCTAAAGTCCTATAAAATGAAACCAAGCCAATGTCAAACAGCTAAAAGCATTTGATTTAGGGCCGTTTACATACGAATGAGTCATGATTATGAACCATGACATAACATAACCTCCGGCATTCACTAACAAGCCCTTTCCCAAAATGTACTTTGACATACAAACATGCATCCATCATCGTTATCCACCTCTTCTTACACCGACGTCCTCGCACCCAGACCGTCGTTACAGCGTGTGCTCCTACACACTTTAGTGTGATTTATGACGACGACTTCCATTTCAGGCTTTGGCCGCATAAAACGTGAAACAAAGGCTACCCTACTATAATCAGGTGTTGAAAAAAGATGTGCAAACAAAATTCAACTCTTAAACCAGAGATCCTAGGCGTCATTGGAGTAAGCTTTATTACTACACTTTTGCCTAAGTGTAATGTCACATTAATCATATCATCTGTTTCTCCTCGGTATATCTCTGCACCTAAAATACTTAAAGTGTATTTACAAAGAAAGAATTGTGCAGATATGCACCAAAGAATCACTATGAAGTTTAATGCTATACCTAATTCTAGCTATCACTCTTTGTTTCGTAAATGTTAATTTATTTACTCCTTCTTGGCCTCTAGAAACACATTCCCTATCAGAAGTTTCTGAAAGTTCACCTTCCGTACGTACCTCCTCAATATAAAATGCATGACTTCACTTCCGGTGATCCGTGTCCTGTTGGCTAAAAGTCTTGCACATGCATGATGACCTTGGCGCGTTATCTTGACTGCACGCATAAATCAGAGTGAGGAATTACCTTTAACTGGTGGGTTTAGTTATCAGCTGACAAGGGCTCGTCAAGTCACTGCCAGTCAGCCAGTAAGAATATAATACCCTCAGAGCTATGATGTCATCACTATCAGCATTGCAGCACCTATGGTTCAGTGGAAAGTTGCACACGTTTTCAAATGCATGTACTGACCCGATTCTCTGTTTTCATACACTTCATTTAGTGCAGTGCTCAGTAGTATTATCCACAGTGGTTATGTAAATATTTAATTATTCTAACCATTATATAATAATTGTATTGTCTTTCGTACCTTCGCCGAGGCATTATTGTGCTGCTGCCGGCCCGTGCGTAGGCGAGTGATAGGCGCTTGCCCAGAGGGAGGCAGAAGCGAGGAGAGAAAGAGACAGAATGATGTCTGTATTATTCTTTTCCTTCCCTTGCCGCCGTGAAAGACCTTGAAACTTCGGCAGATTTCGAGAAACTTCGGCAGCTTTCGAGAAACAATGGCTCGGGTGTAAATAGCTCGGCAAGGTGGAGAAGAGTCAGTTGTTAATGGAGTTGCTAGTTGAGAGTTGTTAATTGTGTATGTGCAGTTGTGTAGCTGTTTGAAGTGTACCGCAAGTGATTTCTTTCGTTTGTTTACGTGTGGTGAAGCAACGAGAGAACTTGTAGACTGCGTTTGGGTACGTTACGCAATTTTGCTGCCGTCAGGGCTGTACAAAGTTTGTTTTTACTTGTAATAAAGAGCATTTTAAATTTCTATAAACAAAACTTTTTTGTTACGAACCCAGCAAAGTCACAATATCTCGCAGATATTATTGTTGTCGCTACAAACGGAGAGCGAGTAAATATACAGGAACGGCCCCATGGCAACACGAACGTGGATCACAAGGAATCTCAGTACCTCTATTTCTTCGTTATCAGTCGTGTCATATCCCGGGATCCATTCTAATAGATTTATGTTCCCCACTGATAGTTCAACGGCTGTTGTGAGTCTTTCAGTCGCTGCGTGTTTGGCATCTGTTGAAATGTAGCTGGTTCTACCTGATTTGTTACCACAACTGGCAGTTTCAGAATTTGTTCCGTGCTAAGTGACTTGACTTGTGTAAAGAAGCAGTTGGGTTTTAATCGCCCTCAACACGGTAACTATGGGTTTTTCGTATTTTCTCCTCCTATGAGTTAAGTGATGGTCTTAGCATCTTAGTGTCCAGATATTCGGGTTCCTGTCTTCTGTTTGTTTCCCCGTGATTATTCCCCCAGGAAATGTCTCTATAAAACACCTATGTATGTCCTTCTACCACTGGTGGTCTAAGATATTTCCGTCGAACTATCTGTCTCTCTCTTTATATCTTCCTTTGTGTTTACACCCAGGTCGTTTTAGTTTGAGACAGATTATATCATAAGCAGCGAAGGGGTTCTGTTGAAGTTATATTTTGTGATGCGCTTTAAGACAAGTATTAGTCTAATAATAATTAAGACAATAATACCGCCTATATTTCCACTTCATATCCAGATTTTTCTAATAATCTCAATGCTAGAATTCTGTTCCAGTTTTATGGCTCATCATATTGAATTCTGTTTTTCCGACGGCGCATATATTTCTCTTAAGGAGCGTAGATATACGTCCCTGTTACAGTTAGTGAGGACCAAGTTGAGACAAAATTTTAGACAGAGACGCTTATACACTTACCCTCTCGCTCGCACATCTTTCATTAAGGAGTTAATGGTATCGGTGCCCCTATTTCCATCACGCCCGTGGAACTGTCATTGGCAGTCTGTTCCAATCCGAAGTTTCCACATACATGCTCTTCGAAGTTGATTGCAAATCGGTTGATAACCTCATCAATTACTTCATCTTTCCCAATAAACATTTTCCTCTTTATCCACACTTTCATGTGCTTTCATCCAGTGTATACATGTCACCTTTTATAGCGCATTTGCAAAGGAAGCCGCCATTTTGTCACTGGGCTTGAATGTTGTATTATGTTTCGCAAAATCTTCCTTTACCTAAGTTCAGATTAGTTCAGTAGGAATGAAATTGAAATTACAGGACAAATGGGGCATTACTGTATGCCTACTAACTCAGCGATAATGTCAATTTCATATTTCCTAGATCGATCTTTCGGAAGCTTTGTAATGTTCCATAAAACTACATTCGGGGATCTGGGATAACGTCACTATTATTTTTACATAACCCAACTTGCATATCACGCCTTAGGCTGGAGAGTAAGGAAGCCCTATCCAATTCCAAAGAATGCTGAGCTGCATTGTTCATAACAAGTACACCGTTTTGAGTGATGCTAGGAAGGAGTTTGACTACAAATTAAGCCCTTAAAAACCATGTTGTCCAACTCTTTCTGATAATATGTAGTTGGCCTGGACCGAAATAAAGCAGAGCATTAGGAACAAGCCTTTAGAAAACCTGGCAGGTGGCGTGATTAATGTCTACCCTTTTTCAAGTGATACAATTATGGATATGTCAATTTCACCATTTGGTGTATCACATTATCGTATTTTACTGCAGTATGTTTTGTATTCACTCAATTTCATCGAAAAAAATTATTGGTGCACCATTTGCTATCTCATTTCTGGGAATCGTCTCTTGAGCTAGCTCCACCTCAATCAAACCTTTGTGTGTACAATTGAACTGGGAGCAAAACTTACTTTACATAACTTTAAATGGCCGATTCAGTAAATTAACTAATGTTTGTCTACATAGAAGTACTATTGGAATTTTCTTAGCCGGGGTTCGAAATTTGGTCCATCAGTTGTCCCTTTCAGCTTCCCGTAGGGGAGGGGATCCGTCCCCTTCAGCTGCCGTGGTGCGGACGCTGCGGACCCTTAGCACTCGTGGTACCGCTGACGTTACTAGAGGAACCTCGGGCCGAACATCTGAGCCCCTCCTTCGGGAGTTGTTCGGATTGGGATGGACTCGAGGGGGCAGTGGTTCCCGATACCCGTGGGAGATCGGGTGCGTCTCCGGATGGGGTTGAGGGGAGCCATTAATATTCTCGGTACTAGCCAGCATAGCTAGTAGAAGGTGTGCTAGATCACCAGGCGGCCCTACCGAGGTCATATCGGTAGCCTTACCATTTTGGAGTTGGCGCGCGTAAGTGGCGTATCCACTTCCATCCCGTCTTGAGTCCATAGGACCAGATGGGGGGGGGCTTGTTAGTCTTTAGGTCTTGCCCTATGGAAAGCCCCATCGAGGCGCCGGCGCCCTTTTGGAGCAGCTCGGTAACTCCCTGATCGAAGGAGAGCCGGGTCCTTGGTCCTACGGGTCCAGGACTAATGGGAGTAGAACCTCTGACATTAACTGTCTAAATTTAAATTTTTATTTAGCACTCTATTAATATTTGTGTGGGAAACTGCAACTGCAGCGGCTGTTCATTCAAAACTTTGACAGGCATCTTAAGCTCTCCGTTTTCAAGTGCTTCAAATTCATCCTTAAAGAATCTCTGAGTATTGATTATGATTTCCCTATCCTGTGATTGCAATGGCCCTCCACTCTTTCCAACATTGATTTGAACAACAGCTAACACGAGAACGAATATTGTCAAATATAGAACATTCACTATTCCTGAGCTTAGAATTTTTAAACAAAAGACAGCACTCTGTACTAATCTTCTCTTCTTAAACTTATGGTTACCGTTATAATAAAAATAGAACAACATGACACAGCACAAAAAATGTGAATGTTCCTTAACAGGGAAATTCTGATAAAGCTAAACATAACAGAGTAACAACTAAAACACTGATGATTTCAAAAGTTTGATTGACACAAGTGGTACCCTCCCTAATGTCCTGCCTATTGTTCAGCTGGCACGGGAGTAATAACCTTGACTGGTTCAACTTATTCCTCACAAACTGCAAAATGAACAGTCTTCACTAGGCTTTGTTTCGCATTGTCTAAGAACCTTTTATAAATATGTTTCTCCTTATGCCTCGGTCATCACTTCGATACTTGCGGAACAACCTCTTTTTTCCTTAGCAGAGCACAAACTATTTATAGTTATCATCAAATAATTTGGTACGTAAAAAATTCTTTGGAACTAGTGAACGAGCCTATACTAGTAAGGGTTGTAAATATTTTCTTGGACCTCAAGCCTCTCACCCTCCCTTAATCACCGGAAACAAGTCATTAGTGCCAGTGTTGGAGGTGATTGGAAGCATTATAGATGAGTAAGTGACTCGCTCCTTAGTTCGCTATTTGAAAACTCCAGATGCCCATTTGTTTGGCAATATCTATTCTTATTTAAACTTAATCAGTTTTTATTAATATTGCCTGTGTGCAAATTACAGTATTCCGAACTTCTGTTTCAAAATTGTAAGTGTCTTAATTGCAATTCCAATAGAGGGTGCTTATTTTTCGTGAAAAGTTACATAGGAACCAAATAAAATTCTATTATTTGTAATCAGATTTTTAACATACTTATAATTCAATATCTGTCAGTTATCAACGCAGGTAAAACAGAAAGAAACAATCATTTGAGCATCCCAGTTACACAAGTGGTTATTGTGCTTATATTCAAGATTGAATGGCTTCCTCAAATGCCTTTTTGAATGTTGCCAGTTGCCTATTCCTCATGTTGCCAGTTGCCTATTCTGCCTTCTGTGATTGTTCAAAACGAACATTATGGTGCAAAATCTCGCTTACTCGAAGGTGGGAAGTATTGAACGTTTTAATGCTCGTAAGTTGAACTCCACAGAAAATTACCGTCAACTAATGGATGTATGTGGTATAACAATAATGAACCAAAGAAATCTGAGAAGGTGGTTCAAATATTCAGCATGGGGTGAACAAATGTTTATTACGAATCTCGACCTACATGTCCATAACTCATCACAGATGGTGAGAAGAATGAGGTAAACATTAATATTGTACAAGGCAGACGTGAAAAGCGTAGAACATACACTCCACTATGAATACTCTGACTTTGTGGGTTCGTACAATTAAAAGTCTTGTTTGCAGAAATTTAAAATTCTCTTTATTTGAAGTAGAAAGATGTTTTGTACAACCCAGCTAGTAGCACAATAACGTAACACACACAAACGCAGACCTGAAGGTCGTGTACCACACGTCGACACAGCTGCACACTCGATTAACTACTGCGGCACAGTTCAAATGTAGACACAACTCACACACTGTACAACTGCAACTGTCCCCGCTAGCCAAGAGCCAAGAGCGGGTGCAGGTCACCCGGATTCTCCCGCACGGAGGGCTACACGCCACGGCATCGATCCGCTGTGAGGATTTGCCCGTACGGTATAAAAGATATAGTAATTTGCGCGAGCTTGCGTGTCATTGCGTAAGACGCCGAAGTTGGCCTCTACTGATGCTTCTGGTGCCGGGATGTCCCTCAGTGAAGGGGGGACAGTGACCGTTCCACCTCGCTTCGGGCGGTCGCTAGCGATCCGTCAAGCAGATGGGGAAACCAGTAGCGAGAGACCAGATGGAAATTTTGGTGTTTAGGTTTAAGTGTCCAGGTCGTGCGTGCGCCCCGGGCGTGACCGCCGGTGTTAACCTTCTAGCCGCGGCCAAGGCGCGACGTGACCTCGCGGTGATTGGGGGGGGGGGCAGGAGGAGAGGCAGACTTTACCACCCAAGGGCATCCTTGGGGAGGCGGTAGCTCCTCCGTCTCCTGGGGAGACGGTGGTCGTATTGACCCAGTGAATTCACCAGCTGGTTAGGGTGAGGAGTGATATTGGCATACAACGTGCACGTTCGTTCACGCACGACGTCCTCAACGTAAGGTATGCCAGACTGTGTGTGCAGGAAGTGTGATGGGAACCTGCGGTCGGTACCGTAGATCATTCTTAACGCTCTGTTCTGTATGGCCTGCAGCCTGCGGAGGGTGGCATGACCCACCGAACCCCAGAATTCGCATCCATACAGGATCAGAAGTGGAATGATTGCACCATACACCCGCAGTTTGAGGTGGATGGGCATTGTGGATCGGAAGATGGGGTAGAGTTGCCCGAGCACAGCGTGGCCGAGGCCGGCCTTTGCCCTGACATGCGGAGTGAAATTGAGGCCGCGGTCCAGTTGGATTCCCAGATATTTGGCGGTTCGAACCCAGGAGATTCTTCTCCGCCGTAACCGCATTATCCCCTTCCGCTGTGCCCGCTTTGACAGCCGCTCCGTCTTTATACCTCCAGTCACTGTTTCTAAAAATCAGTGGAACGCTCGGTAACAATCACGAAGCAACGGCAAATTCCAGATTATGTCTCTTTCTCTCTCGGCAAGCGTTCAGCGCTGGCGCTTCCCACTATTTGTATCTTTCTTTTCTGCCCGAGCGTAGCTCTCTGTCTCTTCCTTTCGAGGCATTTCAACAATGCCTCGGCGACAATACTAAGATACTCGTGCTCGTTCCAGGCAATGTTCTCTAGTTGTCACCCAAATGAGTACAAACAAATGTCTAGAAAGCTAAGTAGAATATCTGAATCACTTCTATTGGTACTAGGAACATACAAAACTGCAATGAAATTTACTCCTGAGTTAGCAGCAAAATGAACCTTAATATATGTGAATAGAACAGGAATTAAGCAGCTGAGGAATGGCCGAGACCATTGCATCGCTGAGTGGAACTCAAAACTGTCAACTTTGTTGGTTCGACTCTCGTCTTCTGCAAGCTTAGTTTCTGAAATAGAAATTTTAAACATCAGGACCTTTACATCAGGAACGGAGAATCATGATAATGACACACTTCTAGAAATTTGTTTAATGGGAACATACCAAAATTTTACACTGCTTGTAAACAAAAAGAAAATGGCAAGGTAGGTAAGTTTATTCACTGGAATCTAGTTCTTGTAACAATACAATTTTGTGGTCACTGATACCGTATTTTCTACTATTAAATTGATATATTAGATTCGTTTTTTTCCTATACCTTTTGTCTCATTCTAACATAAAGTTGGTATTTGTGTCGTATTATTGCATAATTGACTATAAAAGGAATGTAATCAGGCGTAGGTTCGCTCAAAGGTTCTAAAATAATTGCTCTCATTTGTTGTACCTGAGCGATTTTAATTTGTATGCTTGTCGACACCTTCTAATGTTAAGAAGATATAACGCTTCCTTATACACACTCTAAGCTAATGTAAACATTAATAGTGCGTGACTGAAGCAAATGCTTTAATAAGATAAAAGTTTTCGAAATTTATAGAGAAATACCTTTCAATGTGATAGTTTTTTTATCCAGATTTATTGAATCCTATTTTACACAATGGTATATTAGGGTTAGAGTTGATATATAAAAATATACAATTTTAACAAGAATATTTTAAATACTACAAGGAAGAAATGATGTTTTAATCTAATGCATTTTAATTTAAACTATTTCAGACGTTCACACTGAGTTTATAAACATTATACCGTTGTGGCTTCATTAGCAAAGATGTGACCGGAGCAGAGAATTCAGTTCCTAGAGAGTCTAGCTTGAATATGAATTCTTGTCTTTCTCTCCAGAAAATGGGACAACAGAAAAGGAGATGAACCACAGTTTGAATTTCTTCACCACACATGCACTCAGGGTTGGATGTTAAGTGAAAGCGTGATAAGTATTCACCAAATTTACCATGTCCACTTAAAAATTGTGTCAAAACAAAATTTGGCACAAGAGTTTCACATTTTCCTCTGTCATATACACTAGGGAAAAATAATGTTTTTGTTAAACTTCCATTTGGAGTTATTAGCCATTGTTGGTTCCATTCTTCAAGAATATGTTGATGTATTATTCTGCTTACATTAGAAATAGGACATAAAGGGTATGTCACAGGAAGATTGGATTCTGCAACCTACCACTGTGGTAGTTAAAGAAAACTATTATTAATTTCGGGAGGAACAATTGGCAGTTGGAGTAGGCACATTCCTTCTTTTCATTTTCAGCAGTTGCAATCAACATCTTGTTTCGGAACACAAATAGTCATATAATTTGCTGCTCTCAAGGAGAAGCCTTACCAGAAAGAGTTCTATTAACATACCACATCACTTTAGGATTAGTATTAGGATTACTATGGAAGGGATTCACCTCTGCCACCAGCCTTGATCTGTTCTGCCTATGGCCCCAAGCGCGGCATCCCCTGGAGGAAGGATGAGGTGAGAGAAGATAGAGGGCATATATGTCAAGGAGCCACGACAGTGCAGAGGACAGGGTCCCCATAATTTACTTAGATCGAAATCTCCCCCAGTAGGCCAGGACGACAGACATTCCGCCCTACTGTGGTTCGGAAGCAGTCCCAGCAGCCGGTTCTGAGAACGGCAACCGACACTTCTACACTTAAAGAGACCACCAGATGAAAGATGATTTAAAAATAATATAGATGAAGCAGTGGGACAGAAAATTCGGAGGATGTAATTAACCTGTCCAACATTCACCTGGCGAGGCGTGAACCCCTCGGAAAAGCACCTATGGGTAAGGTCGGCCATGGGAATCGAACCCGGACCTCTCAAATGCGGGCCACAGATGAAACCACCTGAGCCATTCCACTCGGTTATTATCGCCTTATGCTTGGTACAGATTATATACATAATGACATTCGTCTAATATACACAAACAAAATAAGAAAAAACAATATAAAGAAGACGCTTAACCGAGATTCGATCAACAGCACTGCTGATCAATAATCACAGCCTTTAACGATTTCAATTATACAGTAGACAAATATGGGAATCAGCAACAATAGATTTTCTAAGGGTATACTGCAGTTGAATGTGCAATATTTTACTGTTAATGTAGAACGAGTGTTGTAAAATTGCTTTACAGAACTACGATAGGAGCCGAGGCTGCCATCTTCTCAGAACAGCAAGTGAAGCAAATAAAAAGTTTTTCATACCATCAATGGAAGAACGCCCTAGATATAGGTGACCCTTCCAGCAGATCTCATAGAAGCTACAATTACAAACTTACTTTTGTGAGATTGTATACAAATGTACATTAAATTTTATCATCTGAAAATAAACATATTGGCATAATGAACATACACGCAATTCTCTTTAAACAAAGCTTTCAGGGACCTACACTTTAACGCGGTCGCTGGAACAGAGATCGTTACTACCCCGCATGCATTCAGTAGGAGTCGGTGCATACGTAATTTTAGTCAAACAGGAACATCAGAATGTCTTCCCATGTAAAGTAAATTACGCGATAAGATTTTCCACATCTTTACACCTTAGTTGCGCTGTCACATAATTATAAAATGTATCGGACTATATACAGTGTCGTCTCTTTTCCACTTGTTCTACCTCTTAGCGGAAGCAATTGCATGAAATGGATTTAACAGGCAATTGTTAGTAAAATATAGAAAGTAAAGAGAGAGATAGAGAGATACGTAATAAGGTGAAGATGTATACGTTAGAAAAGCTGTCTTATAATTAAGTAGAAACAGATGCTCAGCTATTAAGGAATTTTTAATATTTTCTTTTTCTCTTTCTCTGAATTGTTTAGTTGAGCTTAATCATCTTTCGCTTTATGAAAGAGACAAGGAAAAAAAACGCTTATCCCCCCCGAAAGATTTGACATTCAAACCTCTTGAATAGAAGGTGTACACACTACCCACACCCACAATGACAACTTTCCACTTCCCCACTGACCTCCTTAGTTTACCAAGTTCTTAGGAACATTAATTGCATAACTTCTGAAAGCTCTGTTTGTAATAAATCCATTCATCTTACTTCTGCATTGCTTTTGGAACTGTGTTTCAACTAATGTAATAGTTATGCCAACTAACCCGTGATTGTGTGGATTCCCATTACATGATAATTTGAAGCATTAGTCTTATAAAGGTTCTCTAGGTACTAACTGCTCCAAACTACCTGAGAGACCATAAGTTTATCAGGTTGTCTTATTTGGCAGAAGTTGATTGTTGTTTTTGGTTGGGAAAATCCGCAATCCAATCCGCCATTTCTGTACTGCAACGCAAATGAAGTGGATCATGGTCACGAAAACTCATCGTTCACGGCTGATTAGATTTAACCACGGTAAAACCCTGGATAAACGTGAATTTATCACTTAAGCGATAACATAAACATTGTATGTCGTAACAGGCTATTCCCACTCGCGGGTCACAATTTCACTAGCTCTTTAAGTTGTGCTACTACATAAGGTTGACAGTCGTACACACTTTAAGGGTAGGTGTGTTATAAATTGCCAGGTTATTAATGAATATCATTAATAGTGACATAATTTAGGTTACACTAGACCATTATGTTTTTAAAATTGGAAGATTTCTCGCTACAGCAAATGAGATGCGTTCACATGCTCAGCGTTGCCACTTCTTTATTCCCACTCTTTTCATATTTCCCTTTCTTTTGCACCATATCCTAGAGAATGTAAGTCTCCCTGGCGCTAGACGTAAGGTAACACAAATTGAATTTTCCATACCTTTGTAATATGCTGTTGTTGAAATCAAAATTGAAACAGGGACATTTGCATATTATGAATATGTTTTAAATGCCATAATTAGAATTATCGTTTACGTATCAGAAGTTTCTCTAATCCAATGGAACTGTCATTGCGACTGTCTTCATCGTCCAAGTATTGAAAATGTATGATGATAGGCTCCAAAATCTCGTCACCTGCTATTTCTCTCAAAAAGTAGTAATCTTCTTGTAGTTTTTCTGCATGTCTTACTCAATTTTTACTTACTTGTTGTGTTCCCTTATGATGTTCTTCGTGAATAAGTTATTCAACTTGTCACTTTAAAAAAAAATATTTCTCTTTACAAACCTTCGTTTTATTTGACCCCACACTAATTTGGACTGTATCGGTAAGGTAAGGGGACAGGCGGATTACCTCGTGTTCCATTTCAATTCCAAGTTGATCCAACTGGTACACATTTTCCTGGTTTTTAAACGGAAGAACAGCTGAATAATAGTGATTTGAACTCTGTAAACTAAATAAACATTTAATTATAAACATATTATGTGACGGCTGATGTTCTGCATACGCAGCATTCTACAGGCTAACAGGAGGTGAACTATTTCTTGTCTTTATAGTTTAACAAACACCTTGGCTTATTTACAGTAATTCTATTGATTGTTTACATTTCAATTCTGAGCAATTTATATGTTTAGACATATACATATTGTCACAAGTGACTGCTTTGTTTAATTCAAACAGTATGTTGGGTGATCATTTGACTATACTTGTGCGTGTGACGCCATGTCTAGTGAAGCTTGTACAAGGAAGTGTTCTCTCTCTCTCTCTCTCTCTCTCTCTCTCTCTCTCTCTCTCTCTCTCTCTCTCTCTCTCTCTCTCTCTCTCTCTCTCTCTCTCTCTCTCTCTCTCTCTCTCTCTTGTGAGCGAGCAGTCATCGAAGACGGATGTTGGTCCGCTGTTTGTAATGCAGGTAATGGCCATGTGGCCACTTGTGTATTTTCTATTATTGTAGTAAACCTTTCATGTCTGAATTGTAGTTTCAGTATTTTGTAATGTAATTGAACCTTGATACAGAAAATCCCAACCTCTCCGCAAAGCGTGTAAATCCCATCTGAGCAATCCCCTCGTGCAAGGTCTGGCCATGTGATATCCTTATCCATAACCATCCATGGTTAGGTCATCACAATATCATCCAACAATGAGGATCATTACGGTGCTTACGTCGTGATGCACCGTTATAATATATAGGTATTTTATTTACCTGTATTACGAAAAAACCACTTGAGCTAAAAATATGAGTTTTTTACGGTTGTGTAAGAAGCATTACTCGCTAACTTCTTCTTGGATCACTTTTGCAAAATTTAAGTGATTACCATAACGTAAATAGTCTTTATTAGAGATGGATTCACTTGGCGCTTGTCACCCCTTACTTAAGAGGAATGCAATTTAATAACGTCGCAGAATTCCGATTGGTTGCTGCTCTGGTAGCATACAAGGACAAGTCACCCCTTTAAAAGTCACAATAAGCGCTTTAATTGTTGGTTGACACTGAATGGGAATTCACAAGCCTCACAGTGGCAGTATGGGCGCCGCAATTGCATTAGAAAATTTGGCTGACTTTCCCAACACTACGATTTCGAATGGGAGAAATGAAATGCACCTTGTTAAGAGATACATTTGCTGGGACCGTAAGCTTGTTTTATACAGTTCAGTGATCAGAGTTTTGGCATACTATGAATGTAAATTAGGTAAAAAGGATAGAGCGGGGTTTGAGGGTACTATCTCGTATATCTTTCCCAATTTCTTATCTGTCGGATTTTGGTTCGTCATTCAGTTTCGAACTATGTTTAATGTTTGAAGCCTCTCGATCATCGGGAAGTCAGTTAAAAATCTATTGAAAAATTTGTAGCAACTGAAACATAGGCAGACAGGAAGGCGAGTTAATATAATGTGGTAAATAGGGACTATTCACAATAAAAATTAAGGATTGACATATCGACATAAAAATTATGCATACACTTTACGCGATATTTTGTCATTCACAACGACAATCCTAAACATTAAAAGTCGTAAAATAATTTGAAAGAACTGATTCAACCTGGCAGCACACACGCCAAGAGGTTAGGTAGAAGTATGGAAATAAGCAAGGAACTAGCTACATCCGTTAAATTACGATAAAAAGGCAAACAACTATCGCTACAACTTATTTTGATGCGTTTTTATAGATAGTGACAGGAACTTTTACGAGGGTTGGCTGATAAGTTCTGGGTCTCAAATAGAGATGGTGACACTGAGCCAGTTTGACGGACATCATCATAGTTTAACTCCAGACTAGCTTGTTTCTATAGTTACAGGTCAATAGATTGTTTAGTTTTTGAATTACAGCATTTTAAACAAGAAAATTGAGTATTTGGAAAAACTACTATCACGTGTTCCAGAACCTCAAAAAAATTATTGGAGGACGAATATTTCACAGCAACGGGGTCATCGATGCGGTAAACAGCTATTTTGAGGAGGGTGATAAATCGCATTAGTGAGATGGTTTAGTTAAATTAGAACATTGATACGACAAATGTAATAGCCTTTCTGGAGATTGTGTTGAGAAATAAAGAAAAAAAGTGTTGCTTTTTTATTGTGAGGCCCGGAACTTATCAGCCGACTCTCGTAAATGAGATGACAGAATGATCACGTGATAAAGTTTATGAAAATTTATTCTGCTCTTGGCCATTTCTTATGTTTGAATTACATTTGGATACGAAACTTAAGAACTTGCAATTTTGTACGCTTCCTCAAATTTATGACCAATTTTATAATAAATTTAGCCATTGCGTACGCGTACATTAAGAAAACATGAAACGCATTTCTATACTTAACGTTATGCTTGATTACGTTTCATAGTGAATGGCGCCAAGTGTGATATTTGTGACACCTGAGCTTTATTTGCAGACGTGCTCTTGCTGGTACAAATTCATCTCTCGGCATGGATGTTACTTCCGAAATAAGCGTACATTTTCCACATCTTCTGAATGAGAGTTACTGTGTGATCATTTGATCAACTACTTTTTGTAATTGTGTGTTTATGTGTGTAACGGTGCATTTGCCAACTTCGTTTAATAGCAAACGTCTTTTAAACATCTACTTTGTTCTGGGGAAACTTGGTTGGGCCTTTGTGGTGATATACCTACAGCTCGGCTTCTCTTCCTCCGGCTCTGACATTTCTCGTGAGGGGGAAGCAGGCTGTTGCCAGTTCTTTAGCGGGAATTTCAAGCAGAGGAACAATGCGTATTTTAAATATTTCACGAGCCAGTAGCCATATTATTATAATAGCGATAATAATAGGACTTACGAACACTAAAAATCGGAATTTTTGCACGCAAAGTATAGCAAAGAACGTTCACCAGCGCAAGCAGCTAAAGCCACGTGGCTCAAACAAATTTAAGCTGGCAACACGGTGTTGGGTTCGGAAACCACGCCCAGCAGAGACAATGCTGATTGGCGCTAGCAGACAGTTTTAACTTCCTGACCACAACACCGGATATAGTGCGTGTCAAAGTTGTGAACGAAATATTCGAATATAATGGTGTTATAATACTTATCTTGCATGATAATGAAATTGCAAGTTGGATTTCAGTGTTTTAAAGCTAATATAGTACTATATTTTCATTTTAAAGATAATTTTGAGGATATGCTTTCAGTTGCTCATTACGGTATGTTGGTACTATTAACCTTCCCCCTCCACCTCTTGCAATCGCAGAACGTCGGAGCCGGAGATACAACGGCCGGACTGTAGATATATTGTTAGTCAAATTTCTATCACACTGTAGACAGTGGAATAGCTTATCTATGCATAATTGCCAATAGATATGCCAATTACTTTATATTTGTTTATTCAAGCAGTTCTTCAAAATATACTTATGAAGCCGATAATAGTGTCAGTAATTTAGGCTCCCTTAATATAAACGCAGTAAGTGAAAATGAAGTAAAACTTACCATAAAACAAGTTAAGATTAAAGATCTGAAGGGCCTGGTGGAATACCAACTTATATTTTAAAGGCTGTGGAGAATGTTACTATGCCCTTTAACATTAATTTATAACCAAATTCTACAACAAGGAAGTTTTTCAAATGTGTGGAAACAAACTAAAGTAATTCCCATTCCTAAATCTGGAAATTCTAAGCTAATTAGCAACTATAGGCCAGTTGCTGTGTTGTGTACACCAGCAGAAGTTATTGAAAGAATTATTTTTACCCATATATTTAACCATATAAAGTTAGTGATTTCACCATTACAACATGGTTTCATGCCAAAAGATCAATTGTTACAAATCCTTTTACTGAATATGTATCATTAGAACTAGACCATTTTAAACAAGCAGATGCAAGATACACTGATTTTCAATAAGCTTTTGAAGAAGTTGATCATGGCTGTTTACTTGCTAAGTTAGCTAAATTAAGTTTTGCTTTTCCGATCGCATTTAAAAGATACATCACAGGTAGTGGTATTATAAGCATGGCATGCCATACCAGTTCAGTGTTAATTCAGATATTCCGCAAGGTTCTAACTTAGGACCTCTGTTAGTTTTGTGTTTTGTAAATGATTTACCGAATATTGCAAAACATTAAAAAATGTTAATGTTTGCTGATGATGTTAAACTGTATAAAAGTATAAATAATATTAAAGATTGCATGGAAATTCAGCAGAACCTTGATTCTTTATGTACATGGAGAAAAAGAACTCCCATTTAATATTAGTAAGTGTGTAAAAATATCCTTAGGCCGCGCCATGGCTCAGTGGTTAGACCGCTTGGTTCTGACCAAGGCGGCCCGGGTTCGATCCCAGGCGACCGCAAAGTGAGACTTGTGGTGGACAACATGGCGCTGGGGCGGGTTTTCTCCTGGACCTCCGGTTTCCCCCGCCATCTCATTCCACTGGTGATTCATTTTCATCTCATGTATCATCAGGGTCACCGCCTGCTGTGCCGTATGTAGTAAAAGCGGGCGTTAAACACTACACATTTCACATTTGTAAAAATATCCCGTTAAATATGTTTGCAATATCAACAGGACACCACTTCTTGAAGTGGTTGAAAATAAATTTCTAGGAATACATTTTAAAACAAATCTCAGATTCAACAGACACATCGACCTAATTGTATCAAAATCGCTAAAATATCTTGGCTTCATTATTCAAAATTCCTATTCATTTAAGGAAGAAACCTTAATTTAACTTTAAAACCCATTTGTGAGACAAAATATCGAATATGCATCTATTATTTGGAGTCCTAAGACAATAAAGCATACCAACACAATAGAAAAAGTACAGTCAACATTTCTAAAATACATGATATTTAAAAGAAGTGCATAATACCCTACTTACACAAATTATGAAACGCTTTCAAAAGTGTTTAAATTTAAAAGCTTTTATTTTAGAAGGAACATTGCGGGTTTAATATTTCTTTATAAAATATTGCATTCGGATACTGATGAATATAATATTACAACAAATATATTATTTGATGTACCAAAAAAAAAAATAAGCAGATTCAAGAAGCGTTTCTTCACCTCCAGGAAAAATACAAAAACCATAAAAATCCACCTTTACACAGAATTATTTATTTATATAGTAAACTTCTTTACTTCGATGTAGATATTTTCAACATATCTGTGACTCAATTAAAAATGCCATAATTACTAAATTTTATTCGTAGATCAGTAAATTACTAAAGATGATAACAACAGTATAATTACTGTAACCAGTAATAGTAACAAAATTACTTACATGCCACCTTCACTTTTTTTTCCTTTGTTTCTTCTTTTATAGTGGTTTCTATTCCTTAATTTCCCTCTCTGTATTTGTATTAATTTATGTTTTTCTTGTGTTTTATATGTATTTGTATATTACTATCTGTAAATAATATATAATGAACGTTGGAATTGAGCTTATAGGCCTGTTATGTTCATAATAAATAGTTCTAGGATCTCCTGGGTCTTTATTACATATATCTTCTACTAACATGAAAGTGAGTTTTATGCTAAACTGTTGGTGCTACGTACGAAATACTAGTCATTTGATTTTGTATGCCAGTATCCCCTGATTCCAATACTTTTCGTTGGCGTTAAACCACTTATACGGAATTTGACATTTGAGCAAATAATTCGTGAATATTTTCCCATCCCTTTGAATTTGTAATTACGAACCTCTCGGGTGCTCGCTCTGAACATATTTGAGAGTACGTACAATACATGTTAACTATACACAAAGGCTGTACCTACTGGTGGAAGCGGTATTAATGTCAATCCTCTTAGTTGTTTTTATATACAGAGTGAAATGAAATTATTATAATGCCTTTGTACTCCATGAACATTTGTTTTAGCAAAAAGAAAAAGCACACGTGCATTATATGGAATTATAACTCACATTCTATGCAACTAGGGCATGTTTCATTGAAATAAGCGACATAGCAGTATGCAGCTACATTTCTGACATCTTACGTAACTTAGGCTCAAAGCATGTACACCTCACGACAGCAGTTTGAATAAATGTCCTCGCTCGCACGCACGCACACACACACATTTGCCTCCGACGTATCAGATGATCCTACTCCTGTACCATTTTTAACGCAACTCAACAGCTGTTTAGATACTTAAATGGATTTTATCTTCTTTTAAACCCTAATTTGATGAGATTAATTATGACCGGCTCCATAAAAGGGACTGTTATTTTGTAGTTCTACAGCCTTTGGCAGCCATTGTTAAAAGGAAAGCAGTACAACAAACTTAGCGAAGTGACGCAGCTTAGGATGTGGCTCGCATTCTGGAGCTCATGGGTTTAGACTTTCCGACCTTCCTGATTCGTGTGTTTCTTTTTTTCGGGAACTTCACCATTCAATACATGAAAGCTGAAAAGGTTAATTACCTCCGTGGAACTTTCTGTGCCTCCATTTCCCTCAATTTCTCTTTAACTTCTCTGTTTTCACTTCACCTTCATTCAGTGTATAAGTATTGCTGGGAGTCTCGGCGTTGCATGACTGGAAAAAATGATGCTCGCCGTACACAGCCTTCCAGATCGAGAGCGGTCTTCTAATCCCGAGCCCCTGGTACTGTCCTCCACAGGAGAGATAGTCTCCGAGGCCTGAGACGCAGGGGGGTTGGCGAAGGTTCCCACACCCTCCCTGGACAGGTTTGTTACACCCCATGTCGGTTCAGTTACAGACCATTCAAAAACATTCTGACGGCTTCTACTTTTGCGAATGAATATTCTCGGTTTTAGTGTACAGAGTGAATAAGGCGCATGTTTTTTAACGGTCTGCTCCTTGTGTAGCAAGCTTTCCCTGTCACACACATTCGCTGTTCTTGTCCCACTGTGTAAGGCAACGCATACTTTTCAGGGACCTTCTTTGGGTTGCTGGACAGTAGTAGGATGGAGGTCAGCCGGTTGTACGAACACCTCCGATCAGTCTATAACAGAAAACTGTAGAAAACCTGCGCTTTGCTATCTCCAGTTTCGGCATCTGTCTCCTTTCACATCATCCCTCCCTCTCAGGGAGCGTCCCGTAAGTGCTATAGATACAAAATCCCTGCAGTCGGTTCCCTTCCGAACCTCAACATACATCTCGACAGAAGTTTTAAGAGAAGGGTTCTACGTTCATGATAGTCCAGTTTAGGCATTAACATCGATTAACGGCATTAACATTAGGAGACCACGTATTATTGTGTATGTACAAAGAAAGATTACTGGTTAGAAAAAATGAAAGCCTAGTAGAACATCAATCACCATAGCTATTGTTGTTGCCACAAAACGTTCTTCTAGGGGCACAATTTCAATGAAGCCAAACGTTTCAAACATTATAAATGATAATTTTTGCTGTGAATCCTTTACAATAACAGAAATTATCTGTAACAATAACTCTATTTTGAACATAGTGATAATTAGGGCCAGGATTTCCATGACTGTGCAGAGCGATGCTGTGTGGAAAATATACTTGGCTCATAATTTTCAATATAAGTTGAAAAGAGCTTCATTTATGGATGTCTTTATTCATTTTGATTCTCAGGTATCATTCTGTATTGGGCGTGAAAGACCGCTTAATTTTCCTAAGAGGCCCCTTCATGACGCTTGAATTTATTTTACGTGTCGTAAATCTCCGACATGGGACCACCGGCTTTACTTCACTTTCGAAGGAAACTATCGGATACAATCCATTGCACTCCTCAGCGATTGAATCTGTGACCTCGTAACTTTTTAAGGGACATCTTTTTTGTGCATTTGAGGACATTTGTATCCGATAGAATATATATATATATAATTTTTTAGGTCATCACTAATAGCTGGGTAACTGGACTAATTTGGAGAGAGCTGGGCACAGGAACTACACTTGGTGAGGAGGTAATACTGGGATTGGATGCCCACAGGAGCCACGAGGCGACGGTCGACGTCGGCAGGATGATCCTGAGGCTCAGTGGAGAAGAGGTGATACTCTGGCAACCCGAAGAGTGCCTTGGAATCTGCAGGGATATCTTGAAGGAAGACGTGGTGGTCGCCGCGAGAAGCGACGTGGTGGTGACGGCGCGACTGGTAGGTCAGCGGACGAAGAACATGATGCTGGATCAGAAGATGCCTATGCATGGACTATGTGTAGCCAGGACAATGTTGCCGTGCCGAGAGGAGGCGCCAGTAACACTCTTCAACCTGGCAGACACTGATCACGACGTCCAGGCCGGAACGGAGTTGGGGACGTGCGAGCCAGTGGTCAGCGTAACAGCAATCGACAAGACACAGGAGCCGGTGCCGACCTGGGGCTCCGGCTGGAAGGCTTACTGGAGAGCGCGCCCTACCTGACCGCAGAACAGCTGGAGAAAATTCGACAACTGCTGAGACGATACCAGCGCGTCTTCAGCCAAAGTGACAGTGACTACGGCCGCACGCATAAAGTGCTTCACCGCATCGACACCGGAGACGGCCCGTCTATTCGGCAACCACCTAGATGCGTTCCGCTGGCAAAACAAGCGGCAGTACCGGATATGCTAGAGGACATGAAATCCAGGGGAGTGATTGAAGAGTCTGACAGCCCTTGGTATTCACCTGTAGTTCTGGTGACAAAGAAGAACGGTGAGCTACGCTTCTGCGTGGAATACAGGAAGCTGAACGCTGTCACCCGAAAGGACTGTTTCCCCTTAACCTGGATTGACGACACCCTGGTCACGCTAGCTGGTGCACAGTGGTTCTCGACCCTGGACCTGAAGTCGGGTTACTGGCAGGTGGCTCTAGATGCAAGAGACAAGGAAAAGACTGCATTCTCGACAGGCCAAGGGCTTTGGCAGTTCACAGTTATGCACTTTGGCCTCTGCAACGCGCCTATGCCCCAAGTGGGGCATCCGAGGGGAAGAAGGATGAGGCGAGAAGAGACACAGACACGACAGTGCAGAAGGCAAGGTCCCTGCATAGGTCATCATTAATTTTTAAATAAAAATGTTGCTTTTTGCTATTTTTCGGGAGTTTATCCTTTGTTAAAGGTTATGAATTCGTTAACCAGAGAGAAATGCGTCAAGCTAAGTGATTTACGTCTGTTGTAAGGCTGACTTGTCCTCTAAAGGAATCAGAAGGGAATTACATGTCAATTTTGAGGGTCTAGATAGGCACTATGCCTATCCTCACAATGCAGTCTTCACAGAGCAGAAGCCAGTGGTTGACATGGTACTTGTATTTCATAATGCCGAAAGTAAAATGAAATGCTTTCGCGAAACTGAGCATCAAACGGAATTGGTGCAATCAGTTCCCTACTATTAATCTAAGTCGTGTGAAAGGTGAAATGGAAAAACTTGTATTTATTAAAATAGAACCTCTGTTTCACAAGAACAATGGATATATTAGAATTTCAAGATTATTTATGTACTCTCAGGTAAGAAGTGTTGCATCTATGAAGGAGAGCTGAAACTCTAAGCATGCCATAACAGTTGACAAAAGAAGGCCTTTCAAATATGCGAACTTACGAAAGTTGTTGGTGATTCACTATCCAATGTTAAAATGAAATGTGTAAGAAGGTATTTTTATACGCGTTGGGTCCTCAAAATCTGGGTCATAATAATAAAAGTTATTATACATTAAATTATCAGTCAAGTAGTAAAGTAGTAAACTAACGATAATATGAAGCTGCATCTCAAATTACTACCCACTGCTCCCGGAAGGAGCTCGTCAGAAGCGAGCTACATTGTATAGAGGGATATGTGCCCTGAGGTCAAGTAAAGAATAATATGAATTGGCGGCAGCGAGTGGTAAGACTGCTCAGCTCTTACCAAGGTGACCTGGGTTCGATCCCAAAGGACTGCATGCGAGATTTGGAGTCAATAAAGGGGCATCTTGGTGGCATTTCTCCAGGTGATGCTGTTTCGCCACCATTCACTTGACCATCCGCTTGATACCTAAACAATTTTCTTTCCGTCCATTGTATTAACATTTCATATCATCCACGTGATCCTCTTAACAGATACCAGACTGATACTCCATCCTGGATATTGACTCAGATCTAAAGTTGCTCTGCTCCTAAACAGTAGTGCTATCCCATTCACTCGCTTCCCAACCCTAGGGTATAACCAAAAGATGCAGAAGATAAATGTAAAACAATGCTAAGATGTATACACACCCATTCTTTAAAGTGTGATTTTAAATACTTGTACGTTCACCATAACATGCCACAGGTAAACTCACACTTCTGGTGTGATATTAGTGCATGGCATAATATTGATGACGTTATATAATTATTATAAAAACGCGCAGATTTAATAAGTTCCTACTCGGGAAAAAAATAAACGCCGGTTTGTACTCCGAAGTCGTGAAATTCAATCTCTTCGCTTGTTCCATCTCTGATAGACTACTATTATGACTTATTAAGCATAGCACACCACACACCAGCTTTGCAACGTAGATATCGGATTTCCTAACTTTTTGGAACGTTTCTTTGTGCACATAGGAGTATATCGGCACTCACTGCACTCGCACATACGGAATCACGCGCTATCTACCGGGTGGCCTAACTGCTCCGTCTTTAACATAAGCAGATATCCCTTCGTATGTTAAATCAGTGGCAGAGCGCAACGGAGCACTCCCAGTTAAACGCATGGCAGTGGCGTGAGCGAATTTTGCTCTACTCCCAGCTACGAGAGGTAGATGCTAGACTAGAATTAGAGTGTAAATATCCGAAAATGTCTTAGAACGTTATCCACTTATATTTCCGAGTCTGTCTTTTCGAGAGAACACTCACTTTTCGGAGTGGCAAATGGTTGATATGTTTTTATTTGACTTGTCCGTATCCTACCATAGCAATTTTTACTTTATCTACTACGTTCTTACACTAAGCAGGCAGAGTACTGCATTTCACCAAAAAGGTAAAAATAACTACGGGTAGATACAAATAAATTTTTCTCAAACAGTTACCAAACAAAAAAGTGAGTTTATTCTCTCGAAAATAAAGGTTCTTTAACTAATTTGGAAATCATTCAATGACCGTTTTAGTTATTTACACTGTTCTTGTCTGATGTTACGGAGTACGCACGCTAGTCCAAACCTGAGAACAGCCCTTGTCGCTCGTGACAGAACCGAATTAGCTCACTCCAGTGCCGTGTGTTTAACAGAAATTGCTCCGTTACGTTCTGCAACTGTTCTAACGTGCGGAGGGATATCTGATTACGTCAAAGACGGGGCAGTTGAGCCATTTGATATACATAAAGTTCGACCAAAGGTGAATCTGATTTCACATAATACGTTCTGGTATCCTGAACATGTTAAGAAGGGATAAAAGTAAAGCTTCCTTTTCTTAATAGTAGTAAAACTTTTACATGCATTACCCTATCGTAACAGACACATGTTAGATGTTTCTCCGTTGAAATGTCTAGGATTGTTTAGGGTTTGTTCCCCGCAAATGTCATACAGTAAGATTGAGGTCAGTATTGACAGATTCCAAAATATTTCTCTGAATTTAAGTCAGGAATTACTATACGAGAGTGATAATGACACTGTTGCTGCTGTGCTTCTCTTGATTTAACATCATAGTGCCCGCCTCGGTAGCGTGTCTGCCTCGCGTTCAAGAGGTCCCGAGTTCGAATCTCGATAAGGGTGAGTTACTGGAATAAGGTTTGTTGCGGGGGTTTCCTTTATCCTGAAGGATGAATGCTGGGTAACTCTAAGCTCCATGGACCCCGGACTCATTTGAGCATCATTCCACCTAATTAATTCATCGTCCGATATGACTTAATTTTGAAGGACGTAAATTAAAAGAAAAATCATCATACTAACGGTGAAAAGTCCCTTCAAAAGAACTCCGGCAGCTTAACCCTGACACCTAGCTGGTTGTTTTTTTATGTCTGCACTAACATAAATGGCAACTGTTTCCCTAGGGCTTAAATGTGACAGTCTAAGGTCCGGAGTTTTAGTTAGAACATTCCTTAATTTTAGGTTTCATATATGTTTAAAACAGATTGTTTAGGCTTTTCCCCATTAAAATGGGTTTATTAAAATGTTTTGTTTCTTTATCAATACGTTTACTTATAATATTCCTTTCTGCTGCTTATTTGTAAGATTTATACATGAACTTATTTCACAAAGGATATTCAATAGATATTGGCATTGCAGTAGATACTCTCTCTCTCTCTCTCTCTCTCTCTCTCTCTCTCTCTCTCTCTCTCTCTCTCTCTCTCTCTCTCTCTCTCACACACACACACAGCCAATTTTCCTCTTGTTACGCAGCTGATTCTTTTATGATGACGTTCTTTCAACATAACATCATGTTATTGGAGCGTAGACCATTGATGCCAGTGTAGTAGGCTCTAGCAGTAGCTTTCCTGTATACTTTTCGCTCCGCAATGCTGAGTTTATGATATTCATGTCTTCAAACGCCAAGATTTGGTTGAATGACCTTCTGCAACTCCAAACAAAGTGCACCTCCCACTGGTCCAGGTGTTCGTTTTCTTGAAACATTGACAATGGAATCTAGAGCATCTTTCAGTGGCAAAGTTGTACCTTCCAGCCGGACAATAGATTTTCGTATAAAACCAAAATGCGTGTTTATATAACAAAGGGAAGCTGTAAGAGTGGGGTACTCGAGTGATCTCTTAACGTTGCCAATGTAGGAAGCTTCTGTTTCAACTAACTCATTGACGACGTTTCGAATGTCCTTTAAGTGTTCGGCATAGTAAACGGCAGTAGACAGCCAAGTTCCCCAGCACTTCAAGTATCGGCTCAGGTGAAAGGGGGTTTGCTTTGAACAACTGTAAACGTTTTGGGGCTTTTCAGAAAACCTTCTTGACCGAAGAGCTCCGGAGAAGCAGACTTCAAAGTTCGGTTGGGCTGATTTACCCGCACATCTCTTTCCTATTGAGATAAATGTCATTTAAGAATGCATTTCACTTGTTTTACTAATTTACTCTCGAATATGAACTTTGAAATTATCTTTGAAAATTGGAAAGTAACATTCCTTGTTTCAAAAAGGGAAGCAGCTATTCAGGTTATTTTATTTTATAGGTGAAATAAGGTTACAACCTAAAAAGCGAGGCCCCAGTTATTAAATTATAAGTTAAATAGATAACTCTACAGACCTTTTAGTTTTCGGAATTAAAACTGTTAAAGCTTATAAAAAGGAATTGAAATATGTCATCATTAAAATTAGGGCGGAGAGAAGTATAGCTGAAATGGCACTGTATTATAGGCAAGAAGGTGCCACACAAACTATCCTCCATCCTTCGTGCAGTCTTTTACTATGAAGACAGCTCCCGTAGGGGAAGGGATCCGTCCCCTTCAGCTGCCGAGGTGCGGACGCTGCAGACGCTTAGCGCTCGTCGTACCTCTGACGTTACTAGAGGAACCTAAGGCCGAACATTCGAGCCTCTCCCTGATTGGGAGCTGTTCGGATTGGGTTGGACTCGAGGGGGCTGTGTGTTCCCGACACCCACGGGAATTTGGGTACCTCCGGGCACGCTACGGCCGCCCGGATGGGGTAGAGAGTTGCCTAATAAGTCCCGGGTACTAACCTGCAGAGCTAGTAGAAGGTGTGCTAGATTACCAGGTGGCCCTACCGCGGTTTTCGGTAGTCTTCCCTGCGGGGTTGACGCGCGTAAGTGGCGTATCCACTTCCACTCGTCTTGATTTTCGAGTCGATGAGGGTGGGCGCTTTTTAGACTCCAGATATTGCCCTGTGGAAAGTCCCCGTAGTTTCGGCTCCCGGGTAGAAGGAGGCCCGGGTCCTTGGTCCTACGTGTACAGGACTATGGGAGTAGAACCTCTGGCTTAACTGTATGAAGACAGCACTGGGAACGGATTTTACCTGGCTGTCAACTCTGGTTTCTGTTGTAATGGATTCTCTACAGTTATAACTTCTTTTTTTGTTTTAATTTACGTCCTCCAACGTTAAGTAATATCGGATGATGAATGAAGTGGGTGAAATGATCCTCAAATGAGTCCGGGGTCCACGGAACTTAGAGTTACCCAACATTCGTCTATCAGGATAAGGGAAACCCCCGGAAAAAGCCTTATCCAGATAACTCACCTTAACCGAGATTCGAACTCGGGAATCTCTTGAACGTGAAGCAGATAAGGTACCATCTACACTATCAAGGCGGGCATAACAGTTTGAGCGCAGACAACTTGGGAAAATTGGCTTAGGAATCTCTACGCTTACTTATAAGCCTGTGTAGGCAGATACGTACGATACTCTCAGTAAGTAGTAATAATAATGTAACAATATTTAAACATTGTCGCGAGCCGTTATCTACGATCGCGCGGCTTGTTTACACAAAGGAACTGATAGGCGGGCAGTGTGGAAACAAAGAGCCGGTAAATAAAAATAAGCAGATAAACATAGCGCTTGAGATAAATGACTTGCCGGCCCAGATAGGGTTTCACGTATGGAAGGTTCTAGTGATATCTCGATTGACAGAGAATAGTTGTTTTTCTTTGTTCTGGAAATCTCTCGAATTTATCATTGAGGTATTTAAGATGGCTACGACTCGCCAAGAGGGGTCGTGAGTAGTAAACAGTGTAAAGACATGTAAGAAGAGTGTTGTAAGTAGTAGAAGTTGAGTAAGCTGTTTGTTATTGTCATCAACCTTGGTGTGGTAGATTGTGATATTTGATGTAATTCTGCTGCTACGCAGTGTGTTGTTACGGAAATAAAGAACATTTAGAATTTCGGCAAATTGGACTTTTAATTCTACGAACCCACAAAGTCACAATATGTATGTACGTATATACTACTAAAGTTAAATATGAGTAAAATAATTAAAATGAAACCCTAATGCTGAGATTCACGAACCGTTATCAAGGCAATAGAAGATCGTTCAATTTTTGACGAATCATCAAAAGCGGAAGTTGCCTTTTACCATCGTTGTGCTTTGAAGCTGTCATTTATTTCCTTTGTATTATTGATGACCAGTTAATTGTAATTTATAGGTTATTTATGAACTAAAGCCTTGAACAGTGTTATCACACTTATTCCAGCTAATTGAAGAACGGCTTTCTCCAATATTGAGATGCTACTTATCGAATTTATTGAAAACATTACAAAACAATTCGAAAAAAAGAACCAATTTTGAAATGACATACTAAAAGAATTCGGCTTGGATTGAATATTTATTAGTAACACTCAAAATAATTCATCGCGGAGTTAATGGCGAGTGTAATGGATTTTTAAACTGGCGTTATGCAAATAAATGGAGAAATTATAAGAAGAATTACTTCCTTATGCCACGTTGTTGAGTTTCCGAAAACTCGAGCAGTTACTGGAGTGATCCAATATGATTATGCAATTACATATTTTTCTGGTGTCCATTTTTATTCATGTGGTGATCACAATGCAGTGGTATATGGAAACAAGAACACATGTTTTACTCTTAACATCCAGACGATTTGCAGCGTAATTTTACCTATTTCCAATAACCTAGCTTGCTGGCAGTTGTGCACATGGCAGCCTTATATTTGAAAACAGTCGATTGAGAATTCCGTTCCAGACAGGGAGACTACATGGCATTTTATACTGACAGTGGTAAAGCATAGAATGGGTTGTAACATACGCATTGCATTTATATTTTGCTTTCGAAGTCACTGCTTCAGCCAACCAAAAAGGAGAAAACTAACATTGCTATTGCGAACGTTCACAAACTCATACAGGCTGTTACGGAAGAACTACTCCTAATTTGTTAGGTGATTGGGGTACAAAATCTAAGAATATTTTTTACTATTGCAAAATGTGCAAAAAAACTACTTGTGTGGCCACATTTTGACGCCAATATACAATGATTTCCGCTGCCATTAAGTCCAGTGAAAAGGAACGAACTGAAACCTCGGAACTATTCGGTGACTTCTTAAAAGTAACATTTATTCTTAAAAACAAGTTGTATTTCATTACAATAACTTATAATTGTGTATTTTCTTCTGTTTGTAATTTACGTCCTCCAACGTTAAGTCATATCGGACGATGAATGGAATGAGTGAAATGATGTTGAAATGAGTCGGAGTCTAGTTACCTGACATTCGTCTTTAAGGATAAAGAGAAACCCTGGAAAATCCTATCCAGGTGACTCACCCTGACCGAAATTCGAACTCAGGACTTCTTGAACGTGAGGCAGACACGCTACCATCTACGCGACCAAGGCGGGCACCACAGTAATAGCAGACTTACAACGCGACGATTACAAATACCGTAAATGGCCAACTTATACACTTCGTTAGTGGTATGTTTCAGTAATTAATAATATATTTTAATATATTTCTATAAAACTCATATTATAATTTATTCAAGTACGACAGGAACACCACAAGCAACCTAAATCTTTCGTATTGACATATAGAGTCAGACATGTTGTTACAATGGTTGGAATTGTATTTTTGTATTCTAATGTAGTAGAATTTCCTTCGAACTGTAGCGAGATTCAATACTTTAGGCTTGGCAACACTGATTACTAGAAACGTTATACTCCAAAGGATTTGGCTGTACCTCCTCCGGAGGAACAAAACACGTGGTTCTTTTTAACCTAGGAACCAATACAAGCACCATACAGTGGTTGGGACACTGTATTTGATTATACGAGGAGCCAAATGAAAAGCTTAAATACTTATGTTTGAAACCATTTTAATGGACAAAAGTAGAACAAAAATATATCCCTTTTCAATAGTCGTCCTGGCGATGAACACACTTTCTCCGGTGCGTAAGAAATGAGCAAATCCTCTGGGGGGGGGGGGGAATTGGTCGGGTGTGTAGCCATTGGTGCACCACCTTTTGAGCCTCTTTATCGGACCGAAATATCTTTCCTCCCATCGCCTCTTTGAGTGGTCCAAACATGTAATCATTCGATGGGAGGTTATTGTCACGTCAGTGCTTCGCTCTTTCGGGTTTGGAGTAAGCTGCCCTGGGGCACCCATTTTTGAAGACACTTTGTGAAACTTAAGCACGTGATATACTATATGATATGCAGAGCCATGAATTATGCTTAGATTTGGGTCTATTTTATACACCGCCACAGAGCGATAGCTTCAACTGCTGCAGTAGACTCTGGTGCCACAACGCGGTGTGCCTTACCCGCGCGTTGAGCACAAAAGTAACGTCTTTCGAACTTTCTACTGCACTCGGACACTTACCGAGTAACAGACTTTCATCATTAGGACATTCATTTGGCAATATATTTCAATAGGCTTCGCACCCTCACTGCTCCGAGAACATAAGAGAACGCTGTCTGTTCGGTTCCTGTAACAAATGGGGCAGATACTTTGAAAAGCTATTGTGGCCGCATTCGCTTGCCTCCATTACTCTTCCACCTTTTGAACGTTTCTAATATAATTGGTGACAATACTATCTGCTTACATACAACTGGTGCAAAATGTCGAATTTGTTTGCAGTTAAAAAGGTTTGAGTTTCTCTTTACCTTGTACTTCCTTTATGAAGAAAATAGCGAAATAAATGAGCAGTGATTAGGCAGAGCACCCCTTAGATGTCCCTGTTAAAGTTTAGAAAACTTCGCGGCAGACAGTGGGGTCGATTTGGTGTCCGCAACTCAATAGATTCCTTCGATTTGACGACATTTTTCGTGTGTTTTATTTAACTCCGTACATAATTATAATTATTTAAACGTATTTATCAAAAGCTATAAGCACCTAAGTCGCATTTTAAAACTCTTATGCCTGATTTCACCAACAGATGTTAAGACTTAACACGAGTTTAGCAATAGTTAAAACAAAAGTTGCATTTCACCAACAAATGTTAGCGTAACACCCGTGTTAAATCTCTTGTTAAACTAAGAAGTCAAATTTATGATGTTAAGTCCATAACAATTGTAAATAGTCAAGCTGGCGCGCATGAACTCAGCTGTTGATGTCGATTTGCTATATTTAAGACCGTCTAAATGGCATTCGTAATTGAGTAGGCCTATGAGGAGAAATGATTTTGAGGAACTATCCGAAGAAAACTGTTTTACGGAGGTATAGACTGTCGAAACATGTTGCTATGAAGGCTACTGCGGAAGTACAAGAGAGATTAGAAAATGCATCGAAAGGAATATGGCGATCTCGCCTTTGCTTCAAGTACTAATAACCTTGTGATTTTATAATTCACTGAATTATGTGGATAATACACTGTCCACCTCCCGTCCTGAAAATTTCAAGTCACTCGGTACTTGTCCTCCGCACCTTGTTTTAAATTTACGTAACACTGACAAGTTGTTTGGTACTTGTAGTAGTGACACATGCATTTGAATTAAATTCGTTTCCAATATTTTCCCCATGACATCTTTCTCTTTTACATTCACCGCATCCGTCCTCTTATTTTCCACGGTATCCTTACCCTTCGTGACCAATTCAATTAACAATTCTTTCTCCATCGATGAGAAATTTGTCTCACGACTTTATTTATGATTTTGCTCATTGGTCGTTTTTCAGACGAAAATGAAAACAAAAGGGTATCGCAGTACGTTCAAAAATAATACGACTCATCCATAGCCTTCTAGAGCTGTAATATTTACAAGTTTCTGGGCGTTAACACATGTTTGTTAACATTTTCAGAAAAAAGGTTGGTGAAATGCAAGAAATTTAACATTAGTTTTAGCGCTGTGACAATTGTTACATAACATTTGTTAACGTCGATTTTAACATCTGTTGGCGAAATCGGGCATTAGTATTGCTTTAGTAGCCTTCAGCTAAAGGCGATATGTTCTATAAAAATGGCTTTGAATTTAATTTAATATTTTGAATAACTGCAAATTATGTTTCAAATACTTTTGCTCATCTAAACAGAGACCGGTTCAAAATAGTAAAAACGTATATGTTTCATTAGAATTCCACGTGTATTCTTTAATGTCTGCAGTTGCAATACCTAGGTGTGGGTTTGGAATTTTAATTCTGATGGCTTTTGTTTCACGTTCCACGCCAGCAACACATTGCAAAGAAATTGAAAACTGTACCTTGTTGTGGTACATATCACTACTTACACGGTACCAATTTGAAAGTATGGAGACATTCGAAGGGGAGAGACTCGCATAGCAACTATAAAAGGTCTGTTGACATTCGCTCAAAGCCATTGGCATTCATGATACATCGCTACTCACGTACAGTATGCAAGATCAGGCATTCATAAATTTTGTGTAACACAGAGCATCTCCCGCGACATATTACACCGCCTGCTGAAATATTCATGAGCACACTCACACATACATCCACACGTCCTCTTTAATTACGAATTCACTCTGGCAATGTCACTTCAAAATAAAACTACGCTCTCTCGTCAAAGTCATGCACGCTGTTTGTAGGCTCAAAGAGAATTTATCAACCTAACCAAGCATGTGCTCAGGAATTGTGGGACAATCTAACTAAAAGCAAGGGTTTTTATTCCTGAAGCAAGTTCATTAGTGAATTAATTTTGTTATGTATGGGATAATCAATTATTATTCAGTAACAGTCAAACAAATAAATGCAATAAAATGTAAAATTGGTAACTACCAAAGGATCGATATATTTACAGGAGTACAATGAATAAGATGTAATGCTTAGAAAATTATAGATAATAAAGGTTACCAAATGTTCCACATTTACTGCGTAAGCGTGAACCTACTGTTAACTACTTCCCGTAATTCGAATATTGGGACTTAAAAAGAAAAACAGTAGGTACAATTAACATAATTATATACACTTATTTAAGATACAATTTTTAGAGCATAAACGTAACTCTTTTACAATTGGTGTAATGAGTAACTACTGGAAGATCAACGTGTCAAGAAGTTAATACGGAGAAAAAAACACACACAGCATTGGAACATCTGTATCGGAAGCATTATTATAACACTGGGTGAACAATGCTTGACGCAACCGCGGGACCGGCCACTATGCCGATGGAGCACGGGAGTATATTTTCCCTTCGCTCCACTAGGCTTCAGGGCGAGTTGAAATCTTGAGCAAGTAGCACGTGTTTGTTAGGTGTGCAATTCACTGTATTGAGTGAAGGTGTATCAAGTAAAATGGGGCAATATAGATATTCTACTCTTCAAAGAGTATTCAAATATGATTCACTCGTGAGGACAATGAGGATTGTGCTGTAAGGAAATTATTTCAAGAGGATTTTCCTTGGGTTCACGTTCCGAATTGGATTTCGTTCAATCCTTTTGGATTGAAATATTTTGTGACAAGAAATACAAGCATTTCTATAACTCTGTTCGAAGGGCTACGAAGTTACTGAAGTTAAAATTACTGTAGTGCAAGAACTTACACTGGGTTATCCTGCTTTAAGGATTAGATTTTATGAATGGGCTTTGAATAGGGTGCATGACAGAGAAATTGGCACTAATCTAATTTAGTTTTCGAAGGAATCCTGGTTACAACTAAGTATGATAATTCACAAAATAACCACCATTGGCGTTAAAAAAAAAAAACAATATAATACACCAGGAACCCCTGCAAGATCAGGATGTAATGTGCTATTAGCGGCGAAAGAATAACAGGCCCTCTTTATTATTTTCTTCAAGCAATGATAGTAGTATTGCAATGATAGTAAGAGGTATTGCAACATTTTAAGGCATTTTTATGACCATTTAACTGAAACAGAATGTGCTTACACGACCTATCAGCAGGACTTACAGACAACGTCTCATTACAAGAAATTCAAATTTTCCTAAGCAGGTATCAGAAATGTTTGAAGATCAAAAGATGAGGCAGTTTCATCTCATTTCTTTATAAACGTGAGTGATTTACTTAACTGTTAAGTGTTCATGTTATGTTAGAAGTAATTAACACGACATACCGACTGTGCGACTCCGCACAGGCAATAGAGTAGCCAGCATCTCCGGCGGATCCAACTACGCTAAACCGGTTGCGTGAAAGATCATCACCCCGTATTGAAGGGGTGCAAAAATATGACTAATCATATATAATTAGAAATTAGAAATAAACTGAATAAACAAGCACGTGGCTTAACACTGTTAAAGGATAGGACACCAGAATTAAGAGTAAAATATAAAATATGTGAACGTACAATTACAAAATCAGAATGAGAAACCTCAGAAAATGTGCTAGGATATATATGCACAGGTATCCTACAATACAATAATCATTGCATTGTATATAATAACGTAACCCATGGCGTAACAGCCATGTGGGCCTGAGCCTACCCACCCGACCCCCGGCCTCACGCCCACTTGCACACGGCAGAGGTGGGCGATCGTCCAAACGATACGGGGAGGAGATGTGGTCAGCAGCTGGGCATCTCCCAGCCGGAATGTTGGTTTTCGTGACCAGGGCCGCTTACCTTTCGTAAGCTTCTCACTTTGCATTGTATATAATACCTTATATATTATATGACGCTAGTGAGCTTGTATTTGAGCGCGCTTAAATACAGATACATCTATCGTATACGTTATGGCTAGGATCATTAAATTCATAATTGTTTGTGCCTAATATTAATTGAAAATAGAATAGCTTACTTGTTTTACACACGAAAAATCCTTCTTAATTTGGATATGATCCTCCAGAACTTGCTCCTTTTTGCAGCGGTTGAGGTTCATAGTCCCTGAACCTTAAGTGATAATATGTGTACTGCTAATTCATTAAATTGATTAATGGCGCCAGATTTTCTGGAGGTCTGCCCTGGACAGCCTTGTAACAGTAAGAGATAAGCTATGTGTCGACTTAGTGTAAATATCGCAAGCGTTGTCGCCAGAAAAGCACAATGTTCTATATGTTTTGCCCTCTAGAATGTTCTGGAACTATGTAAAAAGTTTTCAAGAGCCTTTTAAGCGAGCGCTCTCGCAAATTGAGTCAATCAAATTCACAGAATGAGTGCGTGTGTGAATTAGTGAATGAACTTGACGCGACTTATCGACTGCGTTTGCTTTGCGATCAAATGTGCCATACTCGGAGCGCGTTTGTGGCGACTTACAGTGAGACTGTTACTCCAAAGAATTCGAGACCTCTTGCGTTCAACTCCCCCACGGGTGAACCGCACGGAAGAAGAGGCAGCATCGTAGTATTTCAATACGTTAGTAAAGTGACAATGTAAGCTCACTGGAAGTTAAACTAAATAACAGTAAAAAGTAAGTGAAGTGACTATTGGAAATCTGGAGATGTTCCCAACATTAATGAAACCTCGCAATCAAGCTACTCAAACGAAGATTTCTCTAATTCTAATATACGCTTATTCCTCAGCATTTGTCTTCGACTTCTACTGCTTTCACTTAAATCTGTCATTTCTTCAACGGAATGATGACAAATTTAATGTGCACTGAAATTTGGGGTGGTTAGCTAGTTGTCCCTACATATATTACATAATCTGGAGAAAGATTCAGAAGCTGTTGATTCGTACACCAACAATTACGTCCCTGTCGAAATTAAGATGTCAGCTACTCTGCTTTCATCTATTAGGAATAATTTCATATATAACCAGCCAATTAGATACATCAGACTATCTTGATGGACCAACACATCTATTCAGGAACCTCCGAAATGGGCTTCGGAAACATTTATCTTGAAAATGCTGCACCGCAAGCAGCTGTGGTTATTTATATGCTAGTCACCATCTACTTCCATCCTTATTTTATGTCTGTAACAAACAGTGTTTATAAATATTTGAATACGTTTTTAGAATCACATTAAATACAAACTAAATCTACTCATAAATATACTGCTCATGCATAGAGCGATTCAGTGAAAACGTAATCAGATTTAAAATAGCTAGTACAATAACTGACAAGTTTTAAATATGGAGAATAGGAGCATTTGTTATTAAAAGCATGCGAGAGAAAAAAGCATAGTGACTGGTGCAGCACCATCAAATGAGGAAAATCTTGTGAAACAGTTTCTTTACTACGAATGATATCAGTTTTTGATTCTACACAGCAAAATAAACTAAGTGTGTTTGTGCGTGTGTGTAAATAACACGTTACTACATATATGCATTACATGTGTGCAATTGGTGCGCACAACCTTATCTAATGCAATCTTAACCTAATTTAAGGGTAGCTTCTACGAGCTATAATGTCCTTTTCAGAAAAGAGACCATAAAGTTTCAATGCAGCTGACCTTTATTAAAATCCAGGTTTACCAATAGAGCAACAGGAATTTTGAAGTCAAGTTTCAAAGCATGGAAAAGAGCTAGATCTGTTATACTTTAATTTGTATTTCTTATATTATTGAACACATTACCTATTATGGCAGACAACTTTTTGGTGTTACATTTCTCTACCATTGATTTCTACTAGTTTAGCTATTAATTTAACTGTTTTTATAGTTTACGCTGAGAAACTTACAGAAAGGCTTACTGAAGCAGGAAACTGAATATTCCATAACGTTTTCACAATAATAAAGTATTCAAACCACATAAGACATAGCGAATTTTATTATTACTATTACTATTATCATCATCATCAACATCATCATCATCAGCATCATCATTATTATTATTATTATTATTATTATTATTATTATTATTATTATTATTATTATTATTATTATTATTATTATTATTATTATTATTATTATTATTATTATTATTATTATTATTATTATTATTATTATTATTATTATTATTATTATTATTATTATTATTATTATTATTATTATTATTATTATTATTATTATTATTATTATTATTATTATTATTATTATTATTATTATTATTATTATTATTATTATTATTATTATTATTATTATTATTATCATTATTATCATTATCATTATTATCATTATCATTATCATCATCATCATCATCATCATCATTATCATTATCATTATCATTATCATTATCATTATCATTATCATTATCATTATCATTATCATTATCATTATCATTATCATTATCATTATCATTATCATTATCATTATCATTATCATTATCATTATCATTATCATTATCATTATCATTATCATTACCATTACCATTATCATTATCATTATCATTATCATTATCATTATCATTATCATTATCATTATCATTATCGTTATTATTGTTATTATTACTGTTATTATTACTGTTATTATTACTGTTATTATTACTGTTATTATTACTGTTATTATTACTGTTATTATTATTGTTATTATTATTGTTATTATTATTGTTATTATTATTATTATTATTATTATTATTATTATTATTATTATTATTATTATTATTATTATTATTATTATTATTATTATTATTATTATTATTATTATTATTATTATTATTATTATTATTATTATTATTATTATTATTATTATTATTATTATTATTATTATTATTATTATTATTATTATTATTATTATTATTATTATTATTATTATTATTATTATTATTATTATTATTATTATTATTATTATTATTATTATTATTATTATTATTATTATTATTATTATTATTATTATTATTATTATTATTATTATTATTATTATTATTATTATTATTATTATTATTATTATTATTATTATTATTATTATTATTATTATTATTATTATTATTATTATTATTATTATTATTATTATTATTATTATTATTATTATTATTATTATTATTATTATTATTATTATTATTATTATTATTATTATTATTATTATTATTATTATTATTATTATTATTATTATTATTATTATTATTATTATTATTATTATTATTATTATTATTATTATTATTATTATTATTATTATTATTATTATTATTATTATTATTATTATTATTATTATTATTTATAGCTAATATTCTTCATTCTAACTGTAGAGTTACTTCTAACGTTGCAGTAGTTCATTGAAATAGTTTTCGAATCGACAGTGTAACATTCTTGTTTGTTAAAAACTATGGCAAAGCTACAGAAAAAGGCACAACATTATGTTCTGACAAAGATTATAACCCTAGTAAATTAAATGAAAGAAAATGAGCTCGATATGATGTACTTTCATTGGAAGTCATTTTATTTTTTAAAGAATTGGAATAATATACTGTAGTAGGTATGTGAAGAGTGGAGAGTAATATCTAAGATCTAGGTTTTCTATTTTGAAACTGTCAAAGCGCAATAATGTTTGAGTATGATTATACTTATATAAATGTACGTTTGGTATTTGTAATGTAGTTATTTTATACTATGAGCTACAGAGAAATAATTGACTCCATCTTTGTCTAAGTAGTTGATTTCGTCGTTAAGAGAATGTGTGCTGTCACGTTAGATAAATATAGGTCACCAATTCGCACTGAAAAAGACATCTTCAACATATTTATTATTTCTACAGTGGTACTGCAGTTTTCGTGACATAAATACCGGTAAGGTGTTTTCAGGAATGTTCTTTGAAAGCTTTAGTAGTATAGTAAAACAAAAAAGAGTGAAAGAAATCCATGTTTGTGTAAAATAATTCATGCCCCTTCCGTTGTACGATACCTATGTACGCGTGGTGGATAATTACAAAAGAACGAGAACTTCTATTAGGCTTTTTCATTTTCTCTGCAATATTGGGATAAAATAGAGTTTGGACAACCAAACTTACAACGCAAAATCTAACAGATTAATGTTTAGAGCACTTCCATGGAGTTGACGGATACCCTCAAGTCGATGTCGTCAGCAATGCCAATGGTTTGCAGAGTACCTCTCAACTCACCTCTCTCTCTCATCCTCTCTCTGGTTTCTCAAGGACAAGTAGGCCAAACATACAATAAAAAGTCCATGGTGTAATAGTCCAAACTGGGTTTGAGCCTACCAACCCGACTACGGCCCTGACGCCCGCATACGCAAGGCAGAGGTGAGGAATCATCCAACCGATACGGGGAGATGATGTGGTCAGCATCTCAGCATGCCCCAGCCGGAAAGTTGGCTTTCTAGACCAGGGTTCGCTATCTAGAGTAGCTCCTTGACTTCCGCAAGGATGGGCACTGGTCCTATACCCGGGACTTAAAATCCGCACACCGCAGGGGGTAGGGATCAATCCCGGGTGCATTCCAGACTCAGGGAACCTAAGTACATGTTCTAGCCCACTACGCCACAGCGCAGAACAAGACGTACAATACCCGAACCAATTTTCTTTTACAAGATATGTTCCAGACATTATTTCACACCAATGCCATAGTCAGCAGAATAATTTATTGCAGACTTAAAATCAGGAGGAACGTCATCATCTAAGCACATCAAATTTTCCAGAAATACCAAGCTCTTTCTACACCCACCCCCACAAGTCTTCAACTATATATGAGCAATGAACTGAACGAGCTAGTTCAAAACTTAGTGTTTGCAAAAACCGAGGTATTGCTATTTGCATCACGTCTACACCATTGGAACCTAAGGGGAAGTTTACCAAGCCGTATGGAAGCCAAAATAAGAGAAAGCATTTCTTGAATCCTCAGATGATACAGTTGTTTTTAAGATCGTGAGTTATAACATAAATTGAATTTTCTTAAGAGTACACACTTGAATGCATTTGGAAATCTTGTTTAATAAGTTCTTGGTAAACCGAATTTGTAAACGAAGTACTGTTCTTATGTACCGGCTTTGGATGCAATGTGTTTCTGAAACTTCAATTCGTACGCTCGCACTTGAAATCCTTTCCTGCTAATCTGAGCGCAGTTTCAAGTGCACAACGTACCATCAAGATATGACTCGAGGCCCGTCTTGGTAGCGTGGTAGCGTGTCTGCCTCACGTTCAAATCTCGTTAATGATGAGTTACCTGGGAAAGGTTTTTTCCAGTGTTTCCCCTTATACTGAAAGACGAAGTTCGGGTAACTTTAAGCTTCATGGACTCTGGGCTCATTTAAACTTCATTTTACCCATTTCATGTTTCGTCCTATATGGCTTAACGTTGGAGGACGTAAATAAAAAAGAAGAAAGATATGATTCAAACGGAAAAGAGATGCAAAGCAAAATGTCATAAAAATATTTTGGCAGAGAATTGCTGGGCTCAAATTGGGAACCCAAAACACAAGAAAACGAAATTTACATCTTAGATACTTTCATCGATATATAATTAAGACACTGTGAAATTACAGTTTTATGTTCTCAATCGTTATTTAAATGTTAGTTTATGAGAGTGAAAGAGAGAGATAAAGATTTGTAAAACCAACACATTTTACTATTTAAGAGCTCTCTCCCATAAGAATGGTACATGACAAAACTAACCCCTCGGAATATTTGGATTCAGCACTATTGAAATCCACATGTCCACTACCGAAATGTTTCTTCTCTACAAATGTAATCAAGCGTCAGCTCCCTTGGACAGAGAGGAAAAGAGAGAGAGAGAGAGAGAGAGAGAGAGAGAGAGAGAGAGAGAGAGAGAGAGAGAAAGAGAGAGGTTAAAGCGTCAGTTCTCTTGGGCAGAGAGAGAGGCTAAAGCCGATGAATAACCACAATTATGGGTAAGTTTACTTGACGCGTCTAGAGCAGCATTTCCCCTGCGGTCCTTACTCTGAGAGTTGCTCTAATTTTAATTAGTTCAGTAAAGTTGGACGGTTATGATTGGCATGTTGTACTGCAAAACTGGTAGCGACAGTTTCCTTCACTACAACTATGTTTCCAGGGTCAGAGGAAGTTTCTTATTAGCATATATTATCAAACAGTAATTGAAACTGAATTTGTTAAGACAAGCGTGGAAGTGCTACTTGCAGCTCCTTATCTTTGAAAGCCAAAGATATTTTACTAAGCCAGTGGTTACAAATCAGGGAGAACAGGCAAAGAATTTACTTGGAAGGGAAGGATAACAAGTTGTTGAGCAATTCACGTCATTTTGAAACGCTTATAGTGTCGTGCATACATAAATTATTTAAGAAATACATATAATGTTTCGCTAACAGAAGCTTATCCTGCCCGCCTCGGTAGCGTAGATGGTAGCGTGTCTGCTTCACGTTCAAGAGGTCCCGAGTTCGAATCTCGGTCAGGGTGAGTTACCTGGATGAGGTTTTTCCGGGGTTTTCCTTCATCCTTCGAGGCGAATGTTGGGTAACTGTAAGCTCCATGGACCCTGGACTCATATGAGCATCATATCATCCAAATCATTCATCTTCCGATATGACCTAACGTTGGAGGACGTAAATTACACACACACGCACGCACGCACACACACACACACACACACACACACACACACACACACACACACACAAAAAGCTTATCCACGGGTTCTTATTCGATAATGTGTTAGGGCTTTAGGTTCTCCGGAAATGTTTCCTTATTTGTACACAGCATATCCTAATATAAAATATAATTGTATATTTATTATATGCCCAATACACAAAAGAGGGGGGGCACAATGATATGTTCAAACTATAGAGGAATTAATCCGTTATCTGTTGTGTATAAGATATTCTGCAATATACTGTTCGCCAAATTGAGTCCATATGTTGAAAGGGTTATAGGAGATTATCAGTGTGGCTTCAGACAAGGAAGATCCACGACCGACAAGATCTTTGTGGTGCACCAAGTATTTGAGAAATGTATAGAATTTGGAATTGACCTACATTGCCTGTTTGTTGACTTTCAGGCAGCTTATGACAGCATAAATAGAAAAATGTTATATATAACGATGAAGGAACTACAGATCCCAGAAAAGCTGATTAACTTTGTAAAAGCAACGATGGCTGAAACACAGGGCCAAATAAAAGTACAAAATATGCTGTCAGATCTAATAACATATGAGAATGGAGTAAGACAAGGCATGCCTGCTATTTAATATTGTGGTAGAGAATGTAGAGTCTGGAATTAACATTAGGAGAACAATTTTCTATAAGGCAATACAGATCTTGTCATATGCAGATGATATAGTAGTAACTGGAAGAACACAAAGGGCGATGAAAGAAGCTTTCATAAATCTGGAAATGGCAGCAAGGAAGGTAAATCTAAAAATTAATGAGAAGAAAACAAAATATATGCCAGTTACAAGAAAACAAAGTAGCAGATCTGACGTTATGGAAATTGGATTGTATAAATTTGAGACAGTTGGGATTTTTATCCATCTTGGCACAGAGATCAATCATAGAAATAACACCAGTGTTGAAATTAGAAGAAGAATATTTATAACTGTGGAATATTATAACTATGTGGAATAAGAGGACATCTTAATTCTAAACTAATATTCCTAAGTACTAAAATTTTAATGTGTAAAGTCCTATAAAGACCAGTCCTAATGTATACTTCGAAAACATGGCCATTGGCAAAAATAGATGAAAAGGCCCTTAGTATATTTGAGAGAAAGGTATTGTGCCTTATGTTTGGTTCTAAAGAGGAATAGAATAAATGGAGAAAAAGATACAATTTTGAATTGTATAAATTGTTTGATGAGCTAGATATTGTAACAGCTAATAAGATCAAGAGACTGCAATTGGTCGAGCATGTTCTCCTTGCGGAAGATCGGACAGTCAAGAAAATGTTTAATGCAACACCGGATGGCACAAGGAAATCAGGCAGACCGAAGCTTAGATGGGAGGAGGATGTGAGAAGGGATGTAAAATTCCTGGAAATAAGGAATTGGAGAAGTACGGCTTTGGTGAGGGAAGAATGGCAAGAGCTTCTACATAAGGCTAGGGCCCAAAGAGGGCTGTCATGTCAATGACGACGACGACGACGACGACGACGATGATGATGATGATGATGATGATGATGATTGGCAGTAAACTGATCCAGTATTTGTATAAGGAACTCTAAGGGAACATAACATTAAAGTTATTAAAGCTATGTGAAGTACGAACTCATTGGTAAGTATAGCTCACTATTAAAAGAAATGAAATATTGTGCTCTAGTGTTACTGTTTGTAATTCGAAAATAACGATAATATAATGAACTTAAAGTGTATCAAATTAAATGTTCGTTACAAATTCCTGATAAGAAGTCAGTGTTATTTAATTAAAAATGCCGTAGGTAATACTGAAAATGTGGGTATAGTATTCATCATTACACTGCACAACTCCGGTCCAAAATTGTTACTGCATTTGAAGACCGGAGTGTTAAAAATGCAGTTTCAGCCAAGCACATCAATATAGATCCTTCAGTTTTACACTAATGACAATATGATGGAATAGTATGACTTTTGTATGTATTCATTTTGTATAAGCCTATAACACATTTTATAGACCGTGTGCACGTTGGGTTCGGGTAACGTAAGATCTAATGCAGAATTTTGAATCCTTTTTCCGTTATATTTTATCTAATCCTATTTGTAATGCTATTGTATGCATAATGGTAGTGATAAACATGTTACCTAATCTATATTAAAGAACGAAATATACGTTCTACTTCCCCAATTTTGCACAGCTTTCTTGCTTTCGCAGTTTTCTATGTTGTAGTTCTTTAATATGAATTCTCTTGGCATGTATGTTATGACTACCCACAAAACCATGGTGTTTGCCAAGGATAATAAAAAGTTCCCCGTGTTAAAGGTAATTAAACCAGTATCCATGAAAATATGATACAATCGGCGATTTTTCATATTTAACTTCTAATGCAATATATGAATGAACCCGCCTTAGGAACTTTTTTCAGGGATGTTATATTGCTACTTCTTACATCCGAAAGTCTGCTGTAGGTTGAAGGCGGGGCACTTGTGTGTGGTCTCTGTTTGGGCAGACATACAATTAATGTCTTAATCGATACAAAGTGCCAGTCATCAACTGGCCTCGAGGGCAAGCTTGCTTTCTTCTTCATTTTTTACATTCAGGCAAGAAGTGATCTCATGTAATACGGTGTTTAGTCATTTCTTTAACAATTTGCTTTTGTTCACACACCAGGGGTGTTCTTTGTAAACAGTAATGACATAGCAGTGATAATAAAGTCGAGGTCCCTAGCATTGGAAAACGGCAGGCAATCCGTGATACCATGTGAAACCCAAGAGCTTTTAGCATTATCATGTGCTTAAAAATAATAGCATTCGATAATGAATGGACTTTTCACATAATAAAGCATTACCACTTCATCAGTGTGCCCTGCTTCGTTATCCTAGGGACACAGATTTAAATTACAGCCCGCCTCGGTACGGTAAATGCTAGCGGGTCTGCCTCATGTTCAAGAGGTCCCGAGTTTGAATCTCGGTCAGGGTGAGGTACCTGGATAAGGTTTCTTCCGTGGTTTTTCCTTATCCTGAAAGTCGAATGTCAGGTAACTTTAAGCTCTATGGACGTTGGGCTCATTTGAGCATCATTTCACCCTTTCCATCCATCGTCCGATATGGCTTAACGTTGGAGGAGGTAAGTTAAAAAAATTTAATCACGGTATACCACTTTATATTTGTTGTTAAGAATTTTCATTAATTCTAAATGCATTAATTCGCTGTGTAATAATTTAATGTACAGGTTTTGGTTTTGAAACTGTAAATTTGACAATTCTCTTCCATTATCGAATACCCCTGTTAAATAAGGAACCAATTTGTATCGCACCACAACCACTCGGATGCTTAGTACACGTGATAGTTGAGATATATGTTTCAAAGTTGTATGGAAAATGTTTTAGGGTAAAACAAGTTTGGAGTTTGCCAATTTACCGAGAGATGACGTTGGAAAATACTTCTCAAGAAAAAGAAATACGTAGGAACGAGAGTAGAAATGATGGTACATCAGTCGTGGGTAATGTGATGAATATTACAAGGATACATGAATCACCAGTGGTAGCGACTGCTATAATGTTTCTTTTGGTTTGGAAAGTGTTGTTTTGGGTGTGAATCAATAGCGAAGTGTTTAGTGTGCTTCAACGGAACTCAGTCTATGGAAAACTATATGAGACATGCTGCTTATTATAATACCAAGTGGAAGCTAATAAGCTCACGAAACATGTAGACAAGGATACTACTTAAATCTGAATTTTAATTTCGGCAGAAAATTACAATTGGTATAAAATGAGTAAAAAATGTGATGCTGATGTTATACTCTCTGCCCACCACAAGAAAGCAAACGGGGCATTTAGAGGGAGGAAGCAAAGATAAATCAAGGGTAACCTTTTGAGCAGCACGATAACACGTCACACATTCCTTTGTCTTACTTTTTGTGTTGGGTGTACAGTACTTCAGACTTTAACCCTCTCCCCATTCTCGTTTTGTATAGTACATCTACTGTCAGCCGCTCCAGTGATGACCTAGGGCATATTTATCTCATTGTGTGTGTAGACAATGTAAGGATAAACAGTAACAGTTAAATTGATAAATTTAAAGGAGACTAATAAGGATCTTTTGAGGTGAGTTGTACACAGTTAAGGTTGACGCAAATAAAATGGGTAGCGCAGGGTATGAGCAATGATGTACTCTCAGGGTATGCGTGGGTATGTATGTGAGTAAGGATGGATCTAATGACACTGGAATGCCCGTTTCAAACTGATTTAATGACTGCTTCTTTCTATCACCACATCAAACTTGAAGTTGCCGACCAAGGGTTACCGATATTTCACTGTTCAGTGTTACCGTATGTAAGTGCTTATTACTCGATACAACTTAATTCGTTCTTCGCGTACATACGAACCGACGAATATCTTCTCACATCGCTTCTGGTCTCCTTTGACCAAGACGGAAGCAGATAACTGCCTGAATCGACCGCCAGCCGCGGACTTACTGTCCTCACTGTGCACAGCTGTGCATGTGTGTGTGTGTGTGTGTGTGTGTGTGTGTGTGTGTGTGTGTGTGTGTGTGTGTGTGTGTGTGTGTGTAAGTTTCACTTCTGGAAACCCTCTCTACTCACCCACAACTCCTTTGTGACTATTTTGTCTATTGTGATTATTAGCTTCGGTCATGCCATTATTAAGGGTCCGAAGAATACCTATTCACATGGAGTCAAGTGCTATCCCTATAGAACCTTTTGCTAAGAAAACTGTTTCTTACGTTTATTTTGTTAAAACAACTATTCAACCCAATGCTATTCAACTCAACTGCACGTGCATGCTTTTCCACAAATATACATTCCTCTGAAATCCCTTACGATTCTTTACTCATTGTAATCCTTTCATTTTTGGTATCAAGGTAAAACAATTAAGCTACTTTTGAATAATTTCACTAAAAATAGTAATGAACTATATATTCTAACTTCTTGTGTAAACCAGCTACACGGTTTAAAAATAACTTTCCGTAACACTGATGCAAAGTGTAGGTTTCCGTTAGTCCATAAATGTTACGTGCAGTTATTTCTAAGCCTACGTAAATTCAGCGCGACCTTTAAGAGCAGGATGAGTATCAATCGATATGGATTAAATAGTCATGAAAATACATTTTATGTTGAAGTTAAAATAATTGTAAGCAGGCATTTTCAGATTTTCAAAGGTACAATCAGAAGCTTATGCTGTAACTTACGATGAATGAAATTGGAGAAATAATGTTCAAATGAGCCCAGGGCCATAGAGCTTAGAGTTATGCAACATTCATCACATGGCCCTTTGCATACCTAAAAACCTCTAAGAGTGAATTGATGGTTCCAAAACAATTATACTAACTGCGATAATGCAATGTGACGTTCTGTAAAATGTATATTTTACACATTCTGTCACAAAATCAACAATTAAAATTGCACTAAGATCGTATCTGAACCCACAAATTAAGGTAGTGCCTTTCAGATCGCTGAACTACTAAGGGCTAAAGGGTATACAATAAAGGGAAACCTCGCGCACTACGACATTCACACAGATCTGTTGCTGCTAACACAGCCAGGAGAAAGGAATGAAGTGACGGATAGCCTACAGAATTACGCGCAATTGACTATCAAATGTTCAGAATTCTTGACATCATCAGCAGGATCAGCTGGAACCGGTGTTGATAAGCGTCCCCCCACGTGAACATAGCAACACGCAACATCGTTAAGTACTGAGAACATGCGTAAGCATCCGCGTCATCTGTCCGAAACTGTCATATACCACCAGTCTGAAAAAACACCTGAAATGGGATAAGAAAAAGGAATAGAGAGCAATAATGGAAAGCAAGTCCTGAGACAAATGTAAGCACTTCATCATTCACCTAAGTAAAAAGAGGTAACCACGAAGTACTTAAGTCAAAGTGGGCATTGGATGAGGATCAAACCCGATATCTGCCAAGCACGAGTCGTACATTTTACTGTGGACCACCTCGCTCGTATTAGTGTGGCGCTCCTTTCCAGTTGCTTAAGAGGTATTGTATATACTTTCAAAACTCTCCGGCCACTACGGTGCGTCTCTGTGGACTGTCTCTCTTTGGTCTGTAGCCTCCTGTGGTCTTCCTCGTGGAAGTAATGCTACCCATGGCACAATAGCCCAAAGCGGGCCCGAGTCTGCCAACTCGACTGTTGGACTCACGCCCACATAAGCAAGGCAGAGGTGGGCGATCATCTAACCGATAAGGGGAGGAGTGGTGGTCAGCATCTCGGCACCCCCAGACGGATAGTTGGCTTTCTAGACAAGAGTTCGCTACCTAGCACAGCTCCTCAATTTTCTCACGATGCTGAGTGGGCACCGGTCCTATCCCGAGTCTTAAAATCCGCATCCTTCCTCGTGGAAACGGTAGCTACAAATGATCTTTACCTAGCTCATTGTGAACGAGGTGTTCTCTTCCGTTGTATACTCCATACCTTACATTTATACGACCGAACGGATTTCCTTTATTGATATCTATTAGAAAACACCATTTAATTGCCTTTCACAAACTTATTGGTTTACACATATTAGCATGAGACATTGAAGTTGTAATTTTATAATTCTGAATACAGTGAAACATTAATTTTTATTTCGAATAACACAATTATCTTAGTGAGATCTGTATGGTAAAAATGCTTATTTCCATTACTCACACATGAAGTTCAGGCTTGGAATTATGTGGCATATTATATTCAGAAATCTGTTACGGGAACTTTTGTACGAAAAGGTTTATAATTTTATGAAAACGTGATGCCGAGTTAGGTATATAAATGCAGCAAATAATTTCCCTGTGTTGAAATGCAGGTCAACTTAGTAGATTTCACATACTAACCGAGGTGCATGCAGGATCCGACTCGAATGCAAAATGCATGCCACTGTGATGGAGGGTTTTTAGTGGGTATGTCTGCACCTCTTCAGGGCCCAAGCACCCATACTGGTGGCCGTTGCACATGTGCTTTCGCCTCTAATCGGATTTTTCCCTTCCACAGCAAACTGGTAACAGATACGCCATACGGTCGGCATCGGAAATAATGCGCACATACCATCGACAATCGATATCATATCATTTTGATGTAAATAATACAGATATCGCTATCATATTTATTTGTGTGTCATAGCAAGACTTCTATATAACATCTCTATAATAATTGAAGCTTGGTGGAAATTGTGTTGGAGTGTTTGAATTGCAATATCCCGAAATAATATGTTCTTAAACGTTTGGTTTGACATTGTAGCGTCGGTTGGTACCAGTTTTCATGCCTAAAATCTCATTTCTTCCATAAACTCCCTACTATGATGTCTTCCCTTTGCAAACAATATCAGTTAGTACGAGATGGATGGGTCGAATAAAACCTGAAACATGAATTCTGATGTCCTGAACTTCAAGTAATTAAGGTATCTCAGACAAAAACATTCAATAAAAAAGTAACAACGCCTAATGTAACATATCGGCGATTAGACTCTCCATAGGGGCGGACATCAATATCTTTTTAAAATGGTTTACATATATTACACGCACTTTTTTCAGACATTGTAGCTACAACCTACTAAAATGTATAATTAAAATGATGTAAATATAAACTTAAAAATCATATGGAATGAGGTATCCTGGTGATCTTTCTGTTTACGTTGCCGTAACATTTTAAGCAACGTGTTATAATTTTAGATCAATACCATGGTCACCTCAACATTGCCATTAAACTCTAAGAATCTATTTATTTTGAACACATTCGATATTGTGACGTTCCTCGTTTTCCCCAACAAAGATCCCGGTTTCTCATTCACTTCAAAACAGATTTGTTTGTCCAACTTATTCCAAAAGTTCAAAAGCACAGTATTGGATCCTGTAGTTGCGTAATTCACTTTGTTTGGGATTTTGAACTCGCCAGTCATTGCTGAAGTAAGTGGTATGGTTTTTAACAAAAAGGTATAAATGTTCATTGATTTAACGACTGATCCTGTATCGGACAGAGTACATGCTGATACAGCCTGCATGAAATTCCGAATGGATAAATTTTATAGGGTTCCAAGTTTCTCTTCAAAAGTTAAATTAGCTGTACATGTGATAATGAGCTACACCTAAATAATTTCAGTGATTTTAGACATGTCTAATATAAGCAAGTTGAGATGGGCAATGCAAGGTCTGCGTCTCTACATAACGCAGTTAGTTTGTTAAACCTAATCGGTATCACATGCTGTTAAGTTTGTATTTAAACAAGATGGGCGAAATTATTTGATTAGAGTGCCTTTAGAACTTCTTCTAGAGTATAGAAATATCGATTCTAGTATCTCGTCATTGGCATTCTCAAGATTTAATACTTTAAAGATCTCTCAAATCTCGAAACTATCACCTGCCAGTGCAACACTGAACAGCGATTAATTGCCTTCTTGCGTAATATAGCATATTCTAGTGATGTTTCTGTAATTGTCCTGATAACTTAATAATTAACATCGAAAAATGATGTTCAAAAGATCATTGGTTTGTTTCCCGTCATGTAGTTAACCTCTTTTCTTCGTCTTTTTAATAGGTAAATTTTTATAGCAAGAACGTGAATCTGATTGGCCAATGCAAAAACACTACCATGACTTACATGATTCAGGACACTGCAGTTAGTGTGTTGAGGATTGCCTGTTGGACAACATGCAGAACGTACACAGGTTTTCTGAACTAGCACGGTAAATCACTAATAAATGGGTTAGCTGCTGCAGCGCTCCATTTAGACGTACAGCATGTGAAGGTATTAAGCACATTGGCTAGAAAGAATTGTAATTAATTGCACTGAGACGGTGTGAAATTATGCCCAAAATGCATACATTTTATATAAGAAGTAAAAGATTAGAAAAAATATACCAAAAGCAACCAAATAAATAAAACAAAAGCAAAAGAAAAGAACTAAAGGAAACTCGAACATGTCTTTTCATTTTTTGTGTTATCCAATGAAATGGTATCCCAATTAGCAGAGGTGTACAGGCACTTTAGAACCTTAAAGCCGTAAATTCCACATTTGAACCAATAGACCATAAGTCTCCTATGTCAATTACTTGTTTAAGATATCTTTACTTGACCTGCAAATATTTCTGCTTTTCTTCTCACTCCGAACAAACTATTCTTAAATACGCTTATTCCTGTATTTACATATTTCATATTAATTGAGATAATGTTTGAAAAATGGTTTTATTAACTAATTCTCTAGAGGTACATTGGGAATAGGAAAATACAGTATATTTAAGCGATATTCAAATTTTATAAACGCTGGTCACTATATTATAGCTTTGACATTCTATTCTATTAACACGGTCAGAGTATAAAAATACTCGTAAAACGAATAAGGACTTGATCTTTGAGAAATGTGTTTGAACAGTAAATATTGAAAAAACAAAGTTATAACAAAAAGCATATCTAAAACAGTTATCTCCACGAAAAAATGTATTTTACCTGAATTTTCTGCTTAAAAGAGATCTATTTCAAATGGGGAGGTGTTTGTCCTTGAGCGCTACTAGATGAGCAACCAATCGGAGTTCCGCGGTGTTTTATTGCATTCCCGCTAAGTGGTGTGTGAGGAGCGTTAAGCTAATCAATCTGTATGAAATACTATTCGCGCTAAGACAAAAATTCAGATTTTGCTGAAACTGATCCATATGGGAGGTAAAGAGTAATGTATCTAACATAACCATAAAACCCCATATATTTAGCTCAAATAGTTCTTCTAATGTAAACAAATAAACCACTATTACCTGTATTATAAGAATAAATCACGACGTAAGCAGCGTATGAATGTAATTATTGGTTGGCATGTATGCGTGTACGTATATTTGTAATTACTCAGAACTGAAACGTAAATGTTTGACATGACGTGATAAATGAATTACTTTGAATAATCCAATGCAAGCGAGAGGAAACAAATTTCCTACTGCCGTGGCAGAATGTGTCTGGTCACATTATATCTTTGTTTATGAATGGTTCATAATCCCTATTTACTCTAGAGAGTTCAAGGTGGTTGGTATGTATGTAAGAACATATACTTTTAATTACTCCGAACTGAAATTTAAACTACTGACATGACGTGATAAAAGAATTACTTTAAATAAGCCAATTCGAGCGAAATGAAACAATAAATTTCTTGCTGCCCTGGCAGAACGTGTCTGGTCACATTATATCTTTGTTTATGAATGATTCGTAATCTCTATTTACTCTAGAGTGTTCAAAGTGGTTGGTGTGTATGTATGTACATATACGTTTAATTACACAGAACTGAAATTTAAACTACTGACATACGGATAAAAGAATTACTGTGAATAAGTCAAGGTGTTAAATTCGAGAAAGAGCAAACACTTCATTTCCTGTTAGCCTGTGGAATGCTGTATGCTTATGTTTATGAGTGAATGCTGGATAAGGAGTGTTTATTTACTCTGGAGGGTTCAGATCAATATCATTCAGTTGTTCTTTACACAACAGTAGAGTAAGAGTTAAATAGTGCAATGGCTTCTTGCGGTGAATTTAGTGGCGAGTCAAAAAGTCAGGTATTGCGAAGTCAGGCTAGAAGTATTACTTTTAAAGTGTACCCGTTCTTCAAAATGTTGAGTTATTGCAAAGAGTACTTCCGTTTAAAAGCACGGAAAAAGTGTATCAGCTTGATCAACTTGCAATTGAAACGGGACATGAGGTAATACGCCTTCCACCTTACCTACCATAGTCTATATAATGCAATTGAGTTGGTGTGGGCTCAAATAAAAAGAGGGATTGCAAACAGAAATAATACTTTTAACTGAGGGACGTTAAACGACTTGTTCACGAAGAAATTGACAAATTAACACAACTGGACTGGGAAAACTGTATGAGGCGTGCAGAAAACATTCAAAAAGTCGATTTTAAGGAAGAAATACCACGTGACATGATTTTGGAACCTGTAATGATAAATTTGCAAGACTCAGAATGACGACAGTGCCAATGACGTATTGTCTCTTAACGGAAGTGACGTTGACAGCGATATGGATGAGCCACTGGCGGTTCCATTGGACTACAAAAACAGGTAATTCATAAACTATAACTATAGTTATAGTATTTTAAAATATACATAATTTGCGAAAATGCTTTTTACCATTTTGATTTTGGCAACTGCATCATTGTAAAAGTTTGCAAAATATAATTTGCTTACCCTTAGGTCTGCGCCAAGCAGACCTGCACGTTGTATGGGTGTGCGAGAGAGAGGGAAATATAAAAGCAGTGGGGTAACAAGCTGGCAACGCTGAGTGTGATACGGCATCTGCTTAGCTAGACTCCATAACCCTTCTCATTTGAAACACATAATAATTTGGTAGCTGCATACATGTCAGATAAGCACATTTGTATTTGTATATCTTTGCTTGAATTGACAGCTTCTGCTCAGTAGCGCCAGAGATTCTGCCACTACGATAAAGGGAAGTTACTGTTTAGTGAATCGCAACACCCATCTTTAGAGGTAAAGCCTCGTTGAATTGGAATCCAGATCCAGGACAGATTTGTTAATTCGCGGGCACTGTTTTCCTAAACGGTTTATGCAAACGTTACAGCGCAGTTGGAATTTAGTTCGAGAGTTGCCCTAGTTCAACTGGCAGTAATTCCTGCCGTTATCTGGTGTTCCTGCTGAAGCCATGGGATATAAAGATAAAACTCCGCTAAAGCCCGAGATTTCGGATGGTGTAGTTTGGCAATAAATTTTATTTAGCACGTATAACTGTGGCCTGAAACACCAAAATGAAATTTCTGCGAAGGAAACTTGTAATTGCTATATCCGCTTTTAATATATCACACTCAGTTAATTTATTACTAGACGAGACGTTCAATAGTGAATTTGGTTTTACGTGTGCACTGCAGCGAAGAAACTCACTATGCTTGCGCGAACGTTGTGTCGATCTGCGTTGTGGTAGCATTACTCGTGTATTGGAGCGAAACCTGATTCGATCGTCGGGTCCAGCATGGAGAATTCTTACAAAACATGACAGTTTAGTTCCAGACGTATGCAACCCTGTGAATGATTTGGGAACCGTCTGCGAAACTGACTACATGTCACTCTCAAAACTGCAACATAATGCTTGATGCGCAATCGGCCGTTCTGGGTTACAATGCCAACAATCATGCAACAGCTTGGATACTGGATTCCTCAAACAAACCAAATAATTGCTTCGAGGGACTTCTTCTGAACTACTCGGAGACGCTCTCTCCGTTGTGGAACGGTTTGATACATCAATGAGGAAAGTGTCGGCGTTGTTCTAAGTACTCTGCCGTGTAAATTATGGTTCAAATAAACATGAATTTAGTTATTAGCCGTGTAATGTGCTTACTAAACACAAGGAACAAAAATTTTGAAAATTATAGACTCTAATAATAATAATTGAAGAAGACATAGAAGCCTACTTTTGATTTTTTGTTGTTTTCCCTTCTTTATTCAGGTAAAGTAAACGAATATTTTACTTTGCAGTTCTAATCTAGTATATTTACAAGTGCACGGTTGTATACTGTTAAATAATTAACAGGAAACATTATCTAGTGCTTTACGAACAAACATTATGAAGATATTTAAAGCGTACCTCAGAAGCTACCTTCATGGATGTTTTGGAATTGGTAATTAAGTTAAAATATTACAAACATTAATTTGGGTTTGCTCCTAAAAGCTGTTTATTGTTTTTGAACAACATAATCCAAATTTAATGATCTCATATGGACAAAATTTTCTTTGTGCTCGATAGTCTTAGGACTTCGAACCTTACAAAGTTATTTTAGTGCAAATAAAAGTAAAAAAGATAAGCTAGAATAAAAAAGGACAGTTCAACCAACATTGTTATACAAAACTGTTTTCAGTTGGTCTGCCAATCACGGTACCGGAAAATGTACGAGAACAAGAAAATATTATTTAAGTGCCCATTTAGTTCATTTATGAGTATTGCGTTCCCTCGATAATTGGAATACTTTAAATAGATGCACTTTTTTTCAGAACCGTTAAAGCCTGAGGAAACTGATGAGCATTGATTTACAGTATCTTATACAGTAAACAGAGTCAAGCTAAATAAATGTGTGCCTTCTGCTTTAACTTAACTTCGAAAAGCAGTCACAGGGTTACCAATTGTTTGGCAGTATGTTGAATGAATGAGAATATTTAAAAACTGTATACGTATTTAGATGGATACCTATCAATCATATGGATTCACACACCTTTCCTGCTCACATACGGTTGGTATACAGAGAACAAAAATTCTACACAAGATAGAAGGAAACGAAAAAGGAAGAATACTGTTATAAGGAAACATCATTAATCAAAAAATGTAAGGCAAAGATGTACAAATGTAACACCTTAAATATAAATATGTGACGTCTTGATCCAGTAAGCCTCTCACTTCCCAGAGTACTGATGTGGGATTTGTAATGAACAGGCAGCAGATCACATACACCTTTAGAGGGTGTATGAAGTTTACGAGTCTCGCAGTCGGTCTCGGAGACAACAAGCAGGGATAGTCCAGTTCGCCACGCCCAGCTTTAGTTTCATTACAACTACTGCTCGCCACGCTGGTAGATCTGTCTTCCAGGGACTGCAAGGTGTTTGGCATATTGTGTTAATAGCATTACTTTCACAAAAATTATTGGACAATCTGCATTTTATAATTCAAAAGTTTTGGGTATTATCAACAGCCATTAAACAGATTGAAGAATGCAATTTAGAGCTGTCTAAAAGCCGTCGAGGAGGTGTCTGAAAAAGTGAATAATATACAGAATGCACCACCTAACAAACGAGCAAAAAGTAAATTGTCCAGTATTGTACACAGAAATACTGGATTTTCAGTGCTGCGTAATATAAGAAGTAAACTAAGTCTCGGACAAACACATTAAATGATCAAAATAAGACTTGATTTAAAATAATTTAAATTTAGTGCATTAAATGATTTGTACTACTCATATGCAGTATCAACGTCATGTGACGTTGAACGAGCTTTCTTCCAATATTTTTATACTGTTTCAGCGAGAGGCGCAGAAAATTCACATTCGACAATTTACGAATGTACGTGGTTGTTCACTGTAATTCCCGCATCGAAAGCAATAAGAAGGATGGCATGGTGTAACGTAGGTTACATTTTTTATCCGTATCAAATTGTACACACACAGCGCATCGGTATGCTTGTTGACACGGACGTTTATTGATGTCGCGCTTGGCCTTATATAGTACCTGTGTGCGTACATTGATTGCTAAGGTGTATGCGATCCGATGTCTGGTAATGAACGAAGCAGCGTCTCGGCCCGGTTTTCTCCTGCCTCTGCTGCTTCCCATGTCATTTACTCCACCAAATTTATATATGTTATGGAGCTGATTGTCCATCCTGCATATTCTTTCGGATCTAGAATTCCTCTGCAACTCGAAGGGGGTCTAACCCCAGGCACCTGCTTGTGAATCCTGCGGGATGTAAACGCTTTATACAAGAAGTGTAAAAAGGAAATGGAATAAAATGAATATATAACCAGCCAATCAACAGTAAACCGACGCATCACTTTGCCCTGAAATAGTAAAAAAAGCACCTCAAAGAACCAGCGCAATAACAATGGAACAAAATACATAACATAAAAAATATAAAGCACTAAGATCTACCTTTAGCTCTTCTCATATCCCGCTATATCTGCTATCAGCTTCCTGAGCTCTCAGCCATCTCAGCTTAAATAGAATTCAGCTTAGTGATGGAAAGGGTTCAGTGCAAATGTTCTTCCCTCTATTTTTCCGTGCCCTACAACTTGCCGATATATGCACTAAAAGACTCTTTTCTTCTCAAAAATGGGCTAAATTTTCTTATCAGTTCCATAAGTAATTTTTATCATATGGCATGTTCCCATTGGAGATACGCAAGTCCCCCTCTAATCAGCTTGAACTCGCTTTCATGTATTGTTCTATACGTCACTCAAATTATAGCCCGGAGTGGACTACAAACGAAACCTTCTCTGAACATTGCGCTAATGTCTCTGGTCTGTCAATATTACAGACGCCGTTCCTAATCTTTCTGCATACATTCCATCTGTTTGCCTGACCCACGTCCAAATGTAGTTCACCCCTATGGTTTGTAAATCTTTCTTTAATTTCTATGCCTGTGTAAAATTTCCTTTTGATCACAGCTGTTGACAGTAGCAGATTGCCCTGAGGGCAGACTATATGCAGTTCTCCTCTAATAATTAACGCACCTGATTTTGCGCCTTATCGTCGCAATATGCGTGCCGAATTCACCCAATATTCCGTAGTTGGTCGAACTCGTCTTATCTCCCTCCCCTTTCAGAATTTAAAAATTCGGTTCCTGACTTGGTTCAGGTACCCCGTCATCGTAGATTTGTCACTTGCATAAAGTATCCAATAGTGTTAGGTACCCGGAGAGCTTCTGCTGCTTTCACTCTTAGCTTTTGTTTCATCACGAAGGTATATTTCACCCTTATCTATTCATCATAAGCTTAACTTCTGAGTACACTAAATGTTTAACTTCGTCCTGTGTATTCTGTATTCTTCCCGTATACCAGATTATTCTTGAAAGTTATTATTTGGGTCTTAATCACATTAACTGTAAGCAGCCATTCACCACAAAAATCCTGAGGTATGTCTCATTAGTATTCCGTTTATTTTAGTTGAGCGCATCTATGTATAAAGGTTCTGGAATCTATAAATCTGGAGCGTCTATATTTCCTACTAGTATTACTTCAGTACCATAACGCACAGAGGATTAAATATCAACGAAGATAAAATATAGTCAACACTCAGGTACACTGCACCCGGAACAGAGGTATCTCCCATTTACACGTCTGTTCCTACCCCAACATTCTACCAGCAAATAACAAAGTGTCGGGAAACACCATCACAAGTGGAACCATCTCATACAACCACCCAACACTCTGTTACTGCCGTACATCAAATAAATATTGTGTGTGATCTCCTAGCTCCATATGGATGATCATGTACTTGAACAATAAAAGAGTATTTGATAGCAAATAAGTAAATCAGCCGTCGCCAGACGATGTCATAAAATACGAGATTACCTGAGTTAGATAAATGGAACAAGGGTTGGAATCTATGTTTCCTAGAGTAAAAAATTATCCGTGTTTGTTTTTATTTTTGTCTACTTTACTGGGATATAAAATGCCTTTTTGACAGAGCAAATTTCAACTAAGTTAATTATATTTTTAGTCTCTGAAATGTGTTTTAATGACCTATAATTTAGTTAATACACGAGATGTTGTTCAGCTTCTTAAGTTATATATTAGTTATAAGTTATATATGTATATAATTTGCAATATTTGCAAATTTTCAGAGATATTTGTAGAAATATGCTGCATTTGTGGGAAAGTTAGTTGAATCGGAGTGCACAATGACAATTGCCGGAAGTCGATACACCCTCGGTTATCCGTGATGTTACTATCAACCGCTTAAGATGCCAAGGTGACATAGCCGTAAATTAATTTAACTTTTCTCTATCATGGAAATATTTAATTAACTTCCCAGGAAATCTTGGATAGTTGAAATATTATATTCCAGAGTGTACTTGTGTTGAAAGTGCGTTTGAACCTCCTGTAGGGCAATATCCTTTCTTTCCGGAACGTTGTACCATACGTTCGAATAGGCGATTAAAATGACCTCATCAGAGATGATAGAAAGCTCTCTTTGATCATTACATTACGTAGGTCTATTGCCTTCTGTTTCATTTCCTTTATTAAAGACCGCTCTGGTATTGCCAATATTACATCACTGACGAAGCAGGCACAATAATGACAAGTATTGCTATTATATTTTTAATAATACGCCTCATCCATGATTAATCAGGAACCTGGAGATTACGTATTACGTAGCTGGTTTGACCTACATATCTACAGCTGTGCTTTGTGTAGGACTGGTTAGGGGTGGCAGGTTACTAAAATAGAGGTTCCTGTCCTAAATCCAGCGCATTTTTGTACAGCTTGATATCTATAATACATTCTTAATAGCATGTATACAGTGCAACGATTCGTAACGATTAATTTTTATCTTCCTGCAACATACAACCAACTTTTCCGGTGCGTCTTGCACATTTAAGGGATAATAGTTTAAAGAAGTATATTGAACTTCCAGAACATGCGTACACTTGAATTGTTTTCTTCTGCGGCAGGCAACTGGGGAAAACAGTGACAGGCTTATCACGATAGAAAATATCTGAAGCAAAAGCGACGCAAGTCAGGGTGTATCACCTAAAACTTGCGCTGTCAAAATTTCCGAAATGGAAAGTGCAATTTATGTGCGGTTTTCACAGCATTATTTGGTAGCTACGGTCTCGTAGTTTTAGCCTATAAACAGATTTTAATAACTCGTAGAAGGTGTACTTTTGAAGCAAGCGTACACATTTTAAATAGAACAATGTCTAATTACCTAAAAATAAAGGGTGCAGTAAGTTAGAATGTTAATTGTGTTTTCCGCAGGATTCTAGTGCCAGTAGTTCACGAGATGTCTCATTTTGAAGCGTTTACACAACGATACTTTAGTACCTGTGATAGCGCAAACTGAAGGAAAACAAAAGGAAGTGCACTGCCTCTTTGGATCCTGACAAGTAAAGAGGAATTTGAACTTTAAAGCTGGTGTTCAAAATGACCATCCACAGCTTCAGTACAAGCTTCCAGCCTCCTGTGGTAAGACTGCTGCACTCGTCCTAATATTTCAGCGAAATTTCAGAGCAGACAGCAAAAACACATTGTTTCATATCATCTGATGTATTTGGTATGTTCTTGTAGACAGTTTCTTTCAGTTTTCCCAATAGAAAAATGTCTAATGGAGTCAAATTCTATAAAAGAACCGGCCGAAGTACAGGTCCTCTTCGTCCAATCTATCGATTTGGAGACAAACCGTGAAGACCAGCTGTAGTAATTCGTGCAGTATGTGTTGAACAGCTATCATGCTGGAACCACAGGTTCCTCCTAGTCTACATAGGAACGTCTTCTGGCATCAGTGGAAGGTGGTCTGTTAGGAGGCTGAAATACTTGTGAGAGTTTAGTGTTCCTTCTATGAAAAAAGGGCCTATGCACTGATGGTTCACTATCCCACACCACACGGTTAAACTCCATGGATGCTGACGTTCCACTTGACAAAGCCAACAGGGATTGTCAACAGATCAATAGTACATTTTTTGCGGTTTACCTGGCCATGATTAATAAATGTTGTTTCATCATTAAAGAAAATGCATGATGAATCTGGAGTATCATGTCTTAATGCCCATGTACAACTCATTTCACTTTCACATGTGATTTTGCGGGAACTAATTTGCGGATCTACTGCAACAGCAGCCAAAACATTAATTTCTCCTACTTCCCCAGTCACCTGCTTGTTATTGTGGCGTTTTCTTGGTTTTACACTACCACTTTCACGTAACTGGTTGAAGAGGTGATGACTAATTTGAGATGGTTGACGTCTACTGGGATATCTTTCCGTATATACCATACAAGAACGAACTGCATTCTTCCTACACCGTACAACATGAGCATGTGTGCTTTCTCTGCATTGGTGAATTCCATCTTCATTCACAACCTACTGCTTGAACTATTATAAACTGACCAGAACGTCGCAATGCACAAATGTACCACAAACATGTGTAAACAAACTATAACACCGTATTTAACGACTAAGCCGATTGAATGGAACATATAATTGTCTGTGTGTAAAAGTTTCAAAATAGGATATCTCGTGAACTACTGGCACTGGAATCCTGCGGAAAACACCATTAACACTTTAATTTACCATAATGTTGATATTTTGATGAAATCAGGGAGTGTTCCATCTAAAAAAGTGCATGTTTGCTCCAAAATACACCTTTTAAGTGTTATTAAAATCTATGTATAGGCTAAAACAACGAAACCCTAATACCAAATAAGGCTGTGAAAACCGCACGTCAAGAGCACTTTTCGTTTTGGAAATATTGGCGGTGCAAGTTCTAGGTGATTCACCCTGTATATGGTTGTTCTATACTAAGAATTTGTATGTGGAATTACACTAAAATATCGATAAATAATGTTTCTGAACTTTTTATTCTTATGAAGTGTTCCTAAAGTTAGTCCAAAACAACCTGGTTCAAGTACAAGGACAGTGGAAGCAAAAAATAATTCAGCCTGTATGGTCACGTCAATAGTATTTAACTCGGCTGCCAGTTTCTGCATGCTAAGTATGCCATTTTAGCAGTATAGCAGTGCACTATCAAAATGTTTTGCCTTGCTCTCTTTAAATTAGTTAATTTTAACAATAAAAATAAGGAACACAAAACACAGTATTTACGAAAACTAATATTGAACAAGCATCCAGTTTTACTGGATGATACTTCAGAAATAAAAAGGAACCTCCAGCACTGGAGAGTACTCAATTGAACTGGGGATCTGCACTTTTGTATTAGTTTTTGCTAGACAAAGAATCGTCGGCGAAAGGGCTCCTCTAGACTTTTTAATTGTGGTATGTTGAATAAGGCTTGTTAGTTCGAATGACGAAGCTCAGAACACATTGTTTACAAGAGAAATGCTGAATGAGCATCCAAGTTAACCAGGATAGACTCTCCGTTAACTAAAGCAGCTATGTGCCACTTCTATTAGTCGTAACCTGTTTTAATAAGTGTAACAGAGAAATATTAGAAAGATAAAGAGTATTACTGTGTTTGTTTTTATATACATTTTTGTAGCTAAGTAATTTGACATAAATACAGATTTCAAATACATATAGAAGAAATATGTTATCCAGTATAGCCATGGAATTACGTCATTTGAAGTTTGAAACGTTACATATTTGAAGAAAAGGCTTCGCACAGAGTCAAAATGTTATATTTATATTAGACGATTAATCCTTCATGTTTACCCACATAGTACCGTTGATTAGTTATTAAAGTCAAAAGAATATTTCATTAATTCTTGAATTAGAAATTCAGTACTCTCCTAAACTCGGAGGAATTCCTGTTTTCCATATAACTGATAGCTATTCATAAGATCGAATCTCAAATTAATTCTGCTAAATCCGATTTCAAAGTTATTCACGTATCAAATAATAACAGTAAATAACTGTGTTATATGTTGAGTTTTATCCATGAAATTTCTGGTCCAGTTCGCTCTACTATAATTTTCATTTTATTTGAAGTTGCATCTTAAAAGTACTGCGATCATATTTTCCAATGCAAACAACGTTTAAATACTTCCACTTACAATTAACCAGGTTGTAATTTTACATGATCTTTTAGATCTCAATATTGACTTTGTTTCTGGCCAAGAACTCCTAGATCTCACAGCTTAGTTCTAAAATTTTGGCATCCTTAGTCCCGCTACTTTCACTGCAATATTCATTGCTTCACTCTGTCACCAACTTCCCTTATAAGGTCATTTAGTAGATAGTGTAATGAAACATGCGCTAATTAATCCAGATTTGTTATTTATTTCTACCAATCCTTTATCTTCTCCTTCCAGGGAAGGTCCACTGTCAATAACTGCATTGAAATATTCTTCAAAACCGTCACAGTATTGCACTACGCTATTCCCCACTGAAATTTTCTCTCTAAATCCATATTTATATTTAATTTTATCTGTATCATACCGATGTTTATGCAACAGCTTCTAGATAGCGTGTTGGGGCTCCTTGATGCCTTATTTGTGTTTCAAGACGGTCCTGGAGACGAATGGACTGAAATTATCTGACTGGCTTGAAGTCAAATCCTCTGAGGATGACCGACTAGTTCTTGAACGAAACATCCAGAGACAGGTCATCGACTACACTACGACCAAGGAGTACGAAACTGCATTTTGTTGGTTTATTTAACAAATTAGAGGCCCAAGAGCGTTTTCTTATACTGTTTTTTCCTCTCTGTTTATCTCCTGGGATATATTTCTGACAAGATGGTGGTAATTTGAGACAGATTAGGTATAACTCAAGAATTAACTTGTGGACAAATATTTATTGAAGTTTATGTGGTATCATTTCTTGGCATTTGAATGATGTTATGGTCTCGTGATTGATAAGTAAAGGTGCACTCAGTTTGTTTTAATGAGTACTCCACGAACTTCAACTTCCAACAAATAAAAACATTATTTCATAACCAATTAAAGACCTGAAGACAACAATCTTTATTTATAACTCTGAAGGATATTAGTTTAATTTAACTTTTTCCAAACCCAGCTTTAGTGGAAGCTTCTCTTCTCCTCTGTTTTAATTCTCAGCTGTACATTCTAAATTATAACTTTTGAAATATACTGAATTATGTCAAACAAACATAAAACTCGGCAAACTCCCGTCTCGAAGCGCTTCGCAACTTCTGCCTAGCTTTGGTATAGAACTCGATTTTTCCATATCAGTGTTGAACACAGACGAAAATGTAGGCGTACATCCATTTTAGTATCTCCTCGTGTTTACTTGGCTGCCCCTGTTCAATCTGTTTGATAATGTGACGTACTGATGACGTTGTTAATTACGCTAGTAGGGTTCTTGTTCAAAGGAAATCTAGGGAGCAAACATTCACTGAGCAAGTAAACATGTAGCTTCTACTACAAGACATACACCAACTATACCATTAAATATTAAATTTGACATTAGTGAGCAGTATGACTAATTTAAGACTACGTATAGCTCAAAGGAAGTGAAAAAAGGAACTATAAAATGAACTTATATCGCCTTCAGGGAAGCTAAATATTTTGTAAAAGTAATAATACCTATTTCTCTTATAGGTACCACTGACATAAATAAAATGTATAGTATCGTCATAATCAAATAAAAGTACATTATACGTTAACTTCATAAAACTCCACAACTTTATAAGACAGTTAAAAATCAAAGATATTGGGAACCTTCTCAATGGTACAGGAAAATAAGGTTGGCGAAGAGAAATTGACAGACTTTAAAATAATGAGAGTAATGAGGGCACCAGCAGATACTAAAAACATTTTGTTAATTACACTTACTCAGATCAAAACAACGGATTCTTCGAATCGAATCGCAAATGACATGCTGACTCATAACTTTCTCGGCATTGTGTACTATACTCAGCTGAGCTCTCACTGTCAGAATTCTATTGAGAATTGTCCAATCTCGGCTCAACCCCACCATCATTTCAGACTCACATCGACTCCGCTAAGCGAGGGCTAGTTTCTCATACAGACCCCCAAGAGAGAGGAAACGTTCTAGAAAGTGACCTATTCAAAGCTGGCAAACGAATCTTCGGGAGGAGAGAGGTGGCAAGCAATGGCTGACTATGTTCTTCACGGGATTGTTCTGCTTGAGAGTGGCCATTAACCGCTCGTAATTTCAGGTAGCTGATACTTCGCTGTCATGGAGTAGCTCCGCGCCGCAGTAAATTAAGGATACTATTACAAAATTACTTTTAATGTACCCTACAATTATATTGTCTTATATGCATATTACAGAATGTACGTGTCGATAAGCACCATCGCTATTACAGACTGTAAATTGGTCTGTATTACTTCTAAGCTGTAAGCTCATCAGTTTTTTTTTAATTTACGTCCTCCAACGTTAAGTCATATTGGACGATGAATGGAATGGGTGAAATGATGCTCAAATGCGCCCAGGGTCCATAGAGCTTAGAGTTACCCGACATTCGTCTTTCAGGATAAGGGAAAAGCCTGGAAAAATCCTTATCCAGGTAACTCACCCTGACCGAGATTCGAACTCCGGAACTCTTGAACGTGAGGCACACACCCTGCCACCACGCTACCAAGGCGGGCAAGCTCATCTATATTGTATAAGAAGGCATTGATGGTAACGTTAGTGTACCTCAGTAATAAAGAGTGGTTTACATATATCTTTTATGTTACCATCGTATTAACTGACATGTTTCTTCACCAGAAAGAGATTGCGGGAAAGCATGACAAAATAGTTCATTTTTTCTTTAATTTACAGCCTCCAACGTCATATCGTATGATGAATGAAATGGGCTAAATGATGCTCAAATGAGCCCAGGGTGCGTGGACCTTACAGTTACCTGACATTCATCTTTCAAGATGAGGAAAAGCTCTACCCAGATAACTCATTCTGACCGACATTCGAACTCGGGATCTCTTGTACGTGAGGCAGGCTGCTACCACCTACGCTAAGAGAGGTGGGCATATAGATAAAGTGGGAAAATATATCGCCAAAATGTATAACTAAGGGTGGATTTGTTGATATAGTGTTTTTAAGAGGACGCTACTTGTGTACAGACATCCAGCATCCATCTAATCAAAATTGACACGACTTCGAAAATAATTGGGACCCATAATTTCAAAATGTGTTTCAAGCTTTTATGTTATAAATATATGTATTATATAATGTAGGTTAAATTTACGAATAAAAATAGCTTTTATTTTTAAAATTGAGACGTGGAAAATTTATTTGCCTCAGCATACTCACTTCTTCTATATGTTCTGCACCATGCAGTCCTCATCCAATTTTTGTGACACTTGTCGTGAACATTCCTAAAACATCAGCAGTTGAATCTGTCATATACGTAAATGCTTTTCCTTTCAAACGAGTTTTGAATTGTTGATTCCGAAATCTATATAAAACTTTAAGGGAAAAAGAAAACTTAAAATTTGCAGTCACTGAACTTATAAATTACTTTTCCTTGAACTAAGGCTATTAAACAGTATTTTATGACATAATTCTGCATATTATCACTGAATTAAAAATAACCGTTTATTTTTACACTTGTAATGTGTGGGATATTTGACATTGTATAGAAAAATACACTTTAAAAGTTTAAATTGTTTAACCAAAATATATCAAAGTAAAATTTAAATCATATAATGTTTATATAAGACAATATCAAATATATATTTTGAGCTCAAGTTGCTGAAAATGTCAGAGAATCACAGAGGTTACTTTAACCTCTCTTAATGTGAAGTACAATTGCTGTTTTCATTTCAAGAGTTTCTCACTATGCCAGTCTAACACTATTTAATTGAATATCTAGTAAACTAACTGAATTTTTTAGGAGTTAATTTTTCTAATATGGACATTACGATTTTTAGTTTTACTATGCAGCGTTTACTTTGGTCATTCGTTAATTTACAGCAACCCCAAAGGTACTTGAAAGTTATGTCACGTGTTGTTGTTTGTTGGTGATAGTGTGATATGTTAGTGTGAACTGTACCTGGAGGCTAAGGTACAATTATACAACTTGCTTTGATAATTTAAAAGCTTTAATAAACCTCTTATTCACACTGACAGTTTACTTGCACAATTACACTTAACTTAAACTTCCTCGAAAGTTAAACTTTGTACACATTATAACTTCATTCTAACACCTGCTATTACATGTTTTGAACTACACCCGGGAGCTAAGACAGTTATAAATCACCGTGCGCGCGCTATGAGAGGAGAGTCCCGACTGCTTGTCTCGTCAGCCCGGAGAGCTGTCCGAGAGAGGAACCAAAGCAACCTTCACGCGCTCACACGGAGAAAAGGGGAAACACAAAACAACTGAGGCAGACGCCTCGTAAAGGAAAGTGCAATCAGCACAAGTGCTGGGTATCTTCTTTGATGGTTGTTTCAAGTGGTCAGCTGCTACCATTTGGGTAGAACATGATGTGGGTACGGAGATCTCAGGGCAATGTAACGTGAGACAATACAACAAGAAAATTGTGGACTAATTGCTGTTTATTATAATACTGACACGCTTAATTTCCTGTTCCCATCGTTGAGATTGTTCCACTATACACGCCCGCTAATCGAAAACTTTAAGCGTAATACACAATGGCGCGAACTCGACTTTAGGAAGGAATGTTCACATACTAGTCGACAACAATATGAATGCACTCGGCGAGAAGCGTTACTAAACAGTTGCGTCACAAGTGGGCGGAGTACCGCAGGTACAGTCCCGATAACGCAAACATCAACAATACCGAGATACTTCCAATGTGACGTGCAGATGTAGTGCAGCTCAACACGGTGCTTCTTTGAACCTTTTCTTATGCAGTTAAAATTCGAATAGTATAGTGGCAGTTACTGTGCTCTTTGCGATAAAATTGGCGTGTGCTTGTGAAGAGTTTAATTACGGAAGCATCTACAAAGTTAAAAACAAGAAAAACAACCTATTGTGATGAAAATCATATCATATATCAGGTTATACAGTTCTGTAGAAAAGAAAATCAGGGAAAATGGTTACTCGTACACCTTGAAAAAGCAGCAGTTAGGGCAACAAAAATAGTGGGAAGGTCTGGGAGAACTATCATTAACATAAAGTGCTTCATCAACTCGGGTTAAGGTTATTACTTCGAGGAAATATCGAAAATCACGCAGAACCATATCCCTTCATGAATTTGATAAGTGCGTTCTGCGTAGAAAATTTTTGGAGTACTATGAACAGGAAAAGGAAATTCCTACTTTGAGGAAACTCTTGAACTTCGCTAAATAATAAATAAACTTTCAGGGTGGCAAAGAAACATTTAGAAAAATATTGAAAGAAATTGGATTTCAATTTAAGAAATGCAAAAACAAACGATCTGTGCTAATGGAGAAACCACAAATAGTTGCAAAACTTGCAAAACTTGCAAAACTTAAGGGGTATTATTAAAAATGGAAAAGGGCCACGTAAACCAGTAATTTATACAGACGAGGCTTGGGTCTATACACACTAAACCGTCAAGAAGTGCTAGCAATATGAGGAAGTACCAGGTGTTTTGACTAATACTAGTGCTAGTCAAAGAGCAATTGCACGTGCAAGGATACCATGTTATTTATTGAGGGAACTGAATTCATTTACGATTCAAAATCGAAATCAACAGATGGCCATGATGAAATTAAAGTGGGTAGATTATAAAAAGTGGGTAGAAGAGAAATTAATATCAAATATTCAACCTGAAAGCATTGTTTTGTCATACAGTACAGGAAAATAAAGCCCCTAACACTTCATCTCGAAAGGCACAGGCTATTCATTGGCTAACACAAAAGAAAATTAAACACGATCCGTAACTAAAAAGAATGAGCTTCTGGAGATAGTGAAAATTAATTAAAAAGGCCTGTTTATTGATTTGATTTAATAATGGAACAAAGGGAGTTTACAGTCTTACGCCTTCCTCCGTAGCACTGTGACCTTAACCCTATAGAGCTATCTGGAATTAATCAAAGATTGCAGCAAAGAAGTACTTCGATTACTTTGAATAATCTGAAAGCTATGACAACAAGCTGCATAGCTCAAATTACACAACGTGATTGGATAGCAGCATGCAGACAAGTGAAATGAATTGAGCAACATTTTAGGCGCCGAGATAGGTTAATGGAGGAAACAATTGAAGATATAATTATAAACGTGGGTCTATAGAGCAGCAACGATGGCGATAAAGACTGAAATAGTGATGATTGTTGTTTTGAGAATATGGATATTGAAGCAAAAGGGCGCAGTGACACGGATATAGCAGATGAAGGACCTGAAACAAACATTCCCAGACTTGCTACTTCCGAGAACTAACGTGAAGACATCAGCAGGCGTGTACTGTTTTAATTGTGTGACTACATTCCCAGTATGGCCTTTCCCCTCGCTATACCTCGCTCCGCGTGGTTCCCTAAGCTTCATGTAGTAAACAAAACAGTGCTGCCCTCCTTCAAGTGCATTCATATCTTGGTCGACTAGTACCTTGATTTTTGTTAGACTAAGGCTCTGTCCCTCTGTAATACCTATATTTATTTCTTTGTAAGGGCGAGTATGATGACCTCCCTAAGCGTTCATACCATTATGTCCCGTTTGGACCCTCTTTTGAAAAGACGGCATTGAACATTCTTTACAGCCAGTGGAAACAGTCATCGGTGGAATATTTCTCAAGCCATATCTTACAGTACATTACATTCACATATATAAATCCTCTCATCTTTATATAGTTAACATTTACATTTCGTTAGTAAATTATCTGATATATTTATAAATAATGCCTCAATTATTTAAATTGTCAGATTATTAACACTACGCCATGCATTAATTTGTCCTGTTATCTCGTCTAGTTTCGTATTTAATGTTTACTTCATGTTTATGCGATTTATGGTGCATACTACAATGCTTCTTGAGTGTGCTTTAAAGAGACAGCGCCATTTCAGCAGATGTTGTCACAAAGACCACAAAACGACGAAAGTTCACCTCAGTTTCCTTTATTTGTCGCCTAAATTGATAGCGCAAATATTACGTTCAGTCAGCCTCTCTTTTAGACAAATACCCTACTCCGTCATTTGTCTACAATGTCTCTTTATTTTTCTTTAATACTCCCATATTTGTGCCTTTAGGTATAAAATGTGCCCGTGAACCGCGCAAGAAGGTGTCAATTCACCAGGACAATGCGCATCTCCATATGGTCCCCACCTGGCTGAATGCTGCAGCAAACGTTGGCATCACCGTGGAACTTGTACGCCTACTATATATACCTACAGGATTTTCCAAAAGGACACCGAACGAACATATAGAAGTAGTTTCTCAGCTTCTATGTGATACATATAGATAGTTTTACTGTCAATAGAGCTGCATAAAAATGCCCTAGAATGAGTGTGGATTAGGCAGTGACAGAACGACACGTGCCTCAAGGTGTCGAAGTTCTTAGGTGTAGGTCACACGCCATGTCGCGTGCTGTAGCTGTAAACATACCAGCATATTCCGCAGTAGCTTTCTTGCTACTATTTAGAATTTCTTTGGCTTATGAAACCGCCATAAAGAAGCTATTGCTTAATTATTGCTTATGTGTATTTAAAGTGTTCCAAAATTCCGTCATAACAGACCAATGGCAGATAACCTGGTCGACATATGCTACTTATACCTTTCAGAGGGAAGTTAATGTTAGTGAGGTTAAGGATGGAAGCATTAAATGATAAACAGAACAGAAAAAAACATCAAAGAATTGTAGATCAATTAACTAATACTAAATGGCTTATACAATGAGACGAGCATTTTATTTCCCGCTTTGATAATCTAAATAAAGCATTTGTAACTGAAAAGGAAGCTCTTGTTTTTACAGCAAGTGCTTGAAAATATTGTCCAATTAATATCATAACAAAATGCTCTTAAGTTTAACAAATAAATATTATCATTGATGTATTCATTTTTACAATTCATATTTTAATGAAACTAAATTAATAGTACGTTCGTTGAACTCCCTTCAGCTCTTTCATTCATAAAAACCATATCCGTCATTTCGGCGTTCGTATAGCGCTCCATGTTGCTTCGATTTGTTATCTAAGTACGCGCAAAATCCTCCCTGTTAGGACGGATTGTGTAGTTTTACACTGGAGAGTAATCTAGCAGCTGTCCGAGTTATTATTCGACTTTTTCACAAGTAATTGCCCTTTGCTCCATTACCTGAAAGGTAGGCCAGGGTCACTGATAAAGAGCAAGGAGTAATGCTTTTGTTTTCGTGGCTGGTGCGTCCCAATAACAACTTTTGAGGTTCGCACGCCAGTGGCTCCTGCGCTGCCTAATCACAAAATTATGTAATATTTATTGCTGCATATAATTATACCTAACAGAACTTCAAAGCTGCGACACCGAAATTCGGACTAGTTAAGTTATAAGCTACGCAACGGCTATAATCATTCGGTGCCGTGTTGAAACAACCTGTATAAACTGTGTGTATGTATGTGTGTTTGTGTGTGTGTGTGTGTGTGTGTGTGTGTGTGTGTGTGTGTGTGTGTGTGTGTGTGTGTGTGTGTGTGTGTGTGTGTGTGTGTGTGTTCAACAGGCTCCTAAACAGTGAAAGCCAACTACGTAACATGATTTGCAACACCAGATACGCAAAAGATTATAAGGATCACAAAGTTAAAGGTGATCCCCAATTATCGAATTGCAATTCTTGTGTGTTTGGCTCACGGGAGAACCTATAGCAACAATAAATAAATTAGTAACTACAATACAGCCAATAAAGTCCAGGAGAAAGAAAACACAACCAAAACATATGACGTCGTTTCAAAACTAGGCTTTGTATCACCATATTCCAGCAGCTAACCCATTCATCCATCTGTCACGTATTCTATATTGCTCTTTGTGAAAGCATCGTTTATCACCTTGTTGGTATTAGACGTCAGCTTCTTGGTCCTCATTCAGTGCTGTAAGTATTAATGTAGGGTGCGCACAGTACCGAAATTGCTGCCATAGCACTATTACAGTATCACTTATGCTGATAAGATGTAGTTAAAGACGGAAATTAGTGTCACTAATTGCAATAAACGAAGATCAGAATAACTGGCTTTATCTTCAAATTAATCATTTCATACAAGTATTACTCATATAAGTAATAAAATGATAACCATTAAAACATTTATGACAACTCTACAACTATAAATACTCCCAATTACTTAAATGGGATCTAAACATACTATTTAAAGTAGTATGATGGTGAAAAGCACTGAGTACAACGAAACTTTATAATCATGATGAGGAGAAGTAAAAAGAGGAGGAGGAGGAGGAGGAGGAGGAGGAGGAGGAGGAGGAGGAGGAGGAGGAGGAGGAGGAGGAGGAGGAGGAGGAGGAGGAGGAAAGAAAGGAGAAAGAGGCTCAGCATGATATGACACTGTGACTTTGTGGGTTCGTGAAATTATAAGTCCAATTGCACAAACTCAAAGTGTTCTTTATTTCCACCGAACTACAGTTGGAACACTTGCCGATTACATAGAATTACCTAGCGCACGCAATTACAATCAACCAGTTCGTCTGTCACAGGTCCACTCCACACTCACAATTACGTACAACTCCTCTGATACACGTACACTGTCTACCAGTCCGTTCGCTAGCACTGCGTTATTTACGGCTGCTCGCCAAGAAGAAGAACTGACTCGTCCACTGCAGGCCTTATATAGGAAGATCGCTGTTTCTGGAAGCTTCGCGGCTAGGAAAATCATCCCGATGGTTCCAGACGCCAGGGGGAGGGCAAAAAGATGGTACAGGGCTCGTGCCGCTTTTCTAACCATCCCCTCCGTGGGCGCTACACAGATAAATGGGTAGGCATGGCCTGAAAGCCTCCTGTCGCCCACCCAGCTCCAGTTGGTCGTGCCTTCCGATAATTGGGTGACAATGCTGACGACCACAATAATAATGGTGATAATAAAGATAATGATAGACCCTTATTTCCATTATTCAGAGTGCTTTATTTTTCAAATTTTGTCAGCACATACAATAATTTTGGTCAAACTGTCTTTTTCGTAGTTAACCTACAAGATACTCATGCGATACCATATTTTTTCTCTCTGTCTCCTGCTAACTATAAATATTCGAAGAAATGCTTTCTTACAATAGTTCATACTCGATCTGTCCACTAAGTCTCCTCAACATGATGCTAATTTATAAATTTAATTCACAAACGCTTCGTGTGAGATAATTTGAAACAAAACGAGTAAACGTAAATTAATTTGGCCGTGTGTAGGCCAAAGTATGGAAAGGTAGAGTCAGACTGAAAAATTCAATGCCAAAGCCGGGATTTGAAAAACGGATTTCCGGTCTCCGTCCCTCTGTTCTTAAGCATTGAGCTACCATGGCCAACATGGCAGCATGCCATTAAACCCTCCAACCAGCTCATCCCTTTTCCGATTAATCACTAGAAATATTTATCTTAGGAAATGATTATTATAGAATAAAGAATGAAGGAAAATAATAACACGTGTAAGTCCAAAGGAAAGTGAAACAGGAAAGGGCATAGGAATAGTGAATAAAAATATAATGAAGAAAAATTTTAATTAGCCAGTGCTAAGGCAAACAAAGGGTACATTATATATAAAATAAATTGAAAAAAAAAAAGATATTAAAATGGCTAATTATGGATCCTTTTCAGAGAGGAATACAAGAACCAAAATCTTATAAAATGATTTATAAAAGTGAGTGAGAAATTCTTTAAGTATACTTATTAAAAATTTTTTGTTTATGTAAAGGAAATCTTACAGCGAGCATAGCAATGCCGAAAATCACTAAGACAGAAACGTCAGTTATTCCTTAATACTACGATAATAGTAAATACCAGGAGAAAAGACCTTCTAAAATTGTAAAGCTGAATAAGCAAATAGAAACATTCATGCAAGAAGCACATAAAATGTTCACAAAGTCAAATGAATGGATAACGGATTGTTTGAGCCAGAAAATGGAGGTCGCCTAGGAGAACCTCAAAGCCACAAGAACACTCCAACAACGGGTGAAAGATGAGTGGTGTGTCTGGTTGAGGGTGTAGGAAACACGTAATTTATGTGTTTTAGCGCAAACAATCCGCGAATTAATAATTTTAAAACAGCGACAATGTATATTGAAACAAACGGCGTTAATATTTGGAAACAACAGATTACCTAATAGTTTTAATTTCCTAGAGGACCACATAGGTCATGTCCACGTAGTTCAGGAATTTGGGAGAACAAATTGTTACTTTGTACAGTGCGGATTCTTCATTACAAAAGTGGCACTTGTAAAGGAGTAAATGAAATATATCATTAACCTCCGTTTACACCTCTCCGAGAGAGTGACCTTCATTTTCACTCTCTCACTCACTCACTCACTCACTCACTCACTCACTCACTCACTCACTCACTCACTCACTCACTCACGTTTCCTGGTTAACGCTTCAAGAAAGTGCTCACTGCAAATGTCACCCAACGTATTTAGCATCCCCTAGCTGC